>JAOEGT010039287.1:0-12034 GCA_025447795.1 Speoplatyrhinus poulsoni | reverse complement strand
TAGCCATGTTTTCTTTATTACCTTGTGCATGTGTGTGCATCGCCTTCATGTTTTCATTGCATGTGTATGATAGCCTCTCTATACTCTATGAGGGCCTGTAGCCACATAAACACACCAATCAATACTACATCTCCCATAAGCCCACATGCAGTCAAGTCGTCACTAGGAAGCAGACAGACAGGGTGTCCTCCTCATAATGCAGTCACACCATGACCTTGAAGGCCAGATGGCATCCATGGTAACACCAGTACCTGTTAATCATCAAGCAATTGTCAGTCTGGACTGGTATGTGTGTGTGAGTGTGTGTGTGTGTGTGTGTGTGTGTGTGTGTGTGTGTGTGTGTGTGTGTGTGTGTGTGCGTGTGTGTTAAAGATACACTCCTTGATTGCGAGAGGAGTGGAAGCCACTCAACACCGAGGTTTGGGAGGGGAGTGCCTTCCGACTTTCTAAGCAAGACAATAGTTTTCCATGTCTTGTGTCCATATCATTAAGGTGAGTTCATGTTTCAATAAAATAATACACCCTTGTACAATGACAGCACACTTGTACGACATTTCCCTCCTGTCCTCTTCCTGCTTGTTTGAGTCTTGAGAAGGATTATTTAATGAGGGAGCACTGGTGAAAAATTTTAATTGTAAATGGGGATGGCACCGATACGATGCTGAGATCGGATATCGGTCCGATACTCACTTAAATAGCTGCATCGGTATGGGTGACAATTGGACAGTTGTAACCGATCTATGTTGTAACTGATCCAATTAAATTCATTTTCTAGGTCTACTGTCAAGCATCATCCCTGTCTAACCTACCCAGGCCACACTATCAGCAGCAGGTTTATAAAATGCATCTAAGTTGAAATAGATATTGGCTGTCATTTACTTTGCAACTTAACTTAAAACTTAATTTAACACTGGATCAGTACTCGGCATCAGCCGATACAAAGTTCCGGTATCTGTATCGTTATCAGGACTGAACAAACTGGATCGTGCCATCCCTAATTGTAAATGCACAAGGTGATTTACCTCGGTGACTTATTGCTGAATAATTGATCTCGGTCATGCAGAATATAGACGACTGACGGCTATGGAGACCTCGTGGAGGACATGGAAGAGGGGGAATGGATGGAGAGAGGGAGGCTGGGGGAGAGGAAGAGATAAGGAGGAGAAGGGTAAAGGAGGAGGGCAAAAATCAATGGAGTGCAGGAAAAGAGACAGATAATCTCTGCCAGACAGACGGATGGAGGGATGAATGCAGAGGGGATAGACAGTAGGAAAGTAGCACACAGGAGCATATGGACAGGGTTTATGAATGTGAGATCCCTGGATGGGTGGGTGGATGGATGGATGGATTGGTGAATGGGTGGATGGGTGAATGGGTGGATGGATAAATGGGTGGATGAATGGATGGTTGAATAGATGGATGGATGGATGGATGGATGGTTGGGTGGATGGATGGATGGGTGAATGGATGGATGGATAGATGAATGGATGTTTGGATAGATGGATGGATGGATGGATGGATAAATGGGTGGCTGGGTAAATGGATGGCTGGGTAAATGGATGGATGGATGGGTGGACGGATGGATGGTTGGATGGATGGATGGGTAAGTGGGTGGGTGGATGGATGGATGGATAAATGGATGGATGGATGGGTAAATAGATGGGTGGATGGATGATGGATGAATGGATGGAGGGAACAGTTGTAGAATATGGGGAGCAGGGTGTAGAGAGAGAATATATTGGGGTGGAGAGGACAGCAAGAAAATGTGAGAGAATAAGGTGTTTATGTTGTGTCAGACGTTGGACAGACAGAACTGGAGAGGCCATGTTGACATTTTCTGTGTGCATGTGGGTGAAAGAGTGCAGGCAGAATGGCAGTTGCTTTTCCATCACATACATGCAATGCTAAAGCAGTTTAGCAAAACCATTGAGGTAATATAAGACAGCAACCAATACTGAGCTTCAACAATGAGATAATAGCATATATTCAACCTGGCATCTTCGAATTGAACTGAACAATCTAATGAGTCTAGCAGTCTGGAAGGAATAAAGGAAGATGGCTGATTACACAGACACAATAGAGTATATTGTAGCCATATGCTATACACCCACATTAATAGCTACTAGTAATGCAGTTCCTACACACACGCATAAACACACATGCACACCCACGGTGAAATACCATCGTGATTTTCACTAAAGGACCAAGAGTCCTTTAATCAGAACAGGCCAATATCATTAATAGGTAGTTGATTACATCCAAGATCTCAATGACTGCTGTCACCTGGATTACCAGAGGTCTGCTATTATGTTTCTGAACATTCTGAAAAATGCCCAGGCCCCCCTTCCTTTTGTTGTGTTCAACAAGAAACTTTGATCAAACCCTTTATAGTCTGTATGTTATTGTTTAAACATTACCAATTGATTACTTTATTTTAGCGTGCTAGAAGGCTAATTTCAGCACTGTGCTTTTCCCTATGAACGTTTGGATTTAACGTGATTTCTCAGAGGAAAATGGGTGGGGTTTTCACATTTTCCTGTCAGTCTGATATCAATGCAGGCAGATTATGTTTTTTAACTTGGCAGTTGATATGGTGATTTCTGTAATGGCTTATGTCGAAACAGTAACTTTGCTTGCAACAACGTTGCAGATAACTAGAATGAAAATACTGATGTAGGGTAAGATTACTTACCAAATCCTCTACATACATACATACATACATACATACATAGATGCTTGCCGCATTAGCTGTCAAAGCAATTGTTGCTGATAAATCATTTGATTGATGTGGCAAACAGGTTTCTATCTACGGCCAAATAATGGATCAATCCGGGAAAAGGAGGGAAATAATTAATAAACACAGGAGAAGCCATAAATGATTGCTGATTGCTTTACAGGTGATTAATGCATGTTGCACCAGTGATTCATCAGAATTTTGTTTGTAATTGGTGTGTATCCGAGGGGGGATTAGATGGGTAAAGCGGGCACTAAAATATTCCAGTGGGTATTAAACTAGTTTGGTCAGACACGTTGCAATGACTGCAATTATTTCACAGTTCAGAAATGCTTCATACGCTTCAAAATGTTTTTGTTTTTTTTTCTTTTTTCATGATATTAGATTGAGTCATGTAATTAGCAGGTCCTAAACACAGCTGCTTATCTGACACATTAATTCATGACCTTGCCTACATTATCGAGACGCTGCATGAATTTAGAGATGGAAGAAATTGAAAAATGTTCAGAAGAGAAAAAGACCACGGCACTCTTATGAAATAAAGTTTTGTTTTAGGCTATTTGTGCAAAAACACATTAACATATTGTACACACACCTACGCTTGCACTGGTTTCTTCAGTGAATTGTGATCCCTTACGCAAAGATCAACAGTGGAGGTTATAACCGTAGAAGAAAACTCTGGTTTGTTAATTGCAAGGATATTATTAAAGTAACACAAAGTATGTTTTTATTCAAAAAATAGCTGATGAAATATTTTACATACCTGTTTATCTATCTGTAAAAGTCTACAAGAGAGTTAGACTAAAAGCACTTTAATCCAGTTAAATCCATGTGCATTTGTTTATATCACAAAAGTAGGGTTATCATGAACCCTGAATGAAAATATACATTTGACAACAGAAAAGCCCACTTTATCATTCATTGTGTATTGTGTTAAATATTACTTGAAAATTTAACTAATGGAATAAAGCAACAGGGTGTTTAAGATCATGCACTATTCCCACTCTGGAGTTCACACCCTGGCTCCTATCGTATTGGTGGTGACAGTCCCAAAGCTGTGGTAATAATTGGTGTCTGTAAAGCCCAGCCTGGCTCTGTGGAATAATTGAGTTAACACTCATAGTAAAACTGGCTAGCATCCAACCTTGTAGCACTATAAGCCTGTTCTGCACCAGCATGGAAAGGCAATACCCATCCTTTCCTTCAAATTTAACTTGTCATACACAGAGCAAGTCATACCTAGCCCACTGAGGTAGGTCACAACAGCCAGTTGTATCCATTCAAAGCACACCAACCAGTATTTAAAAAAAGTCCAGTTTATATTATTTTATATTGAGAGGGTCACAAGCTAACAAACTGATAATGTGCAATCTTGACTATCACCGGCTGTCGTTTTTATTACTAAGAGTTGTAAACCCCAGCTTTAATGTGGTCTGTGAACACGAATGTTGCCATCTATATATACCGCTGACACTAAGGTTATACAATTTAGAACATGGTGCCTGTACGTCAATTATCTGTGACCTTAATTCTACAATCTGTTTATATCATCTTTCTTTTATGAACTTGAAACAAAGTTAATATTCTCTATTTTCTCTACATGCAGAAAAAAAAAGAAAAATTATAAAGAAAAACAGCAAACAAACAAACAAACAAACTATTTCCAAACATATGCCACCACAAAGTAAAGCTTAATTCCCTGTAATGCAGACATGCATGAGTCAGAGTGGGTCATCTAGCAATTAGGACATAGTGGGAAGCAGTAGATACAGCACACAAACAAACAGTCGCAATTGGCCTGCCAACGATGCAAAATCTCAAAAGAGATAACAATAAAAAGACATAAAGCAAAGAAAAAAGAAGACATGGTTTCTGGCCAACTGGAAACCTTACAAAAAGTTATGCTCACAGGACCACCAATTGGCATTGAGACTCACGCAAAGATACAAGTATTGTCCTGCAGGCATACAGTGCAAGTGAGTGTTATCAATACAATGCGCAATGAACCTCTAACAGAGCTTGCACTGTATAAAATAAAAGCCAGGCTAAAGCTCCACTAAGAGTGGACACTTATCTTTTCAATCAAAACATACAACTAGCAGCAAAACTAGACTTGTAACAAACCGTGAAAAACAAAATGAACAGTAAAATAAATAAATAAATAAAAGCTTGCCTTGAACATTAACGCAATATACTGTGCACATAGCAACCATAGAAACTCGCCGGCAATACTATACTGTGGTATTGCATTGGGGTTTTCTCGTGAACACTCCAGCTTAGTAAGCCTCTTCAGAAACACCTTTCAGCCATTGGTTATAGGCAGTTACAGAAAGTGGAATAAGTTACTATTTACTTATTACTTAACTTATTACTGAGTATTAGTTATGTTACTATACATTACTATGTTACTTTCACAATCACTAAGCTGCCTCGCCCCGTCCGAAATACCCTTTATTGGAAAAATAATTAACCTTAGGAGTCAACACTCAGCCAAAGTGAAAATATTGCAGCCTCTCAAACCAGGTGATTGGACAGGTTGGCTCAATTAGCGAAGCCTAAGTTTGCTAGGACCAGAAATATTGTTCTGGTAACGCAGTAATGCAGCATTGCTTGTATTAGTAATTGTAATATTATTACTGTTTTGGAAAAAGTAATAAGTTACACTACTAGTTACTGGAAAAAGTAATATTATTACAGTAACGCCCAACACTGGTTACAGAGTAGACAATATAGAAATGCTGAGTTTAGTAGACCTGTCCACTGTCCCTGTACACTCTTCAACAATGGACATGTTCTATGATAGGTCGTTACCTAGGGGTTTGAGAAGTACTAGGCTTGTCATGATTTTCAAATACGGTGATATTTTCTCTTCCCTCTAGAGCTACCCATCATGACTCCTTGGAGAAATGATCTTTCCCTGGCCATATCTGCTCCAGCAAATCTGCTAAATTGGAAGAACAGTGTTTCTACTGGGCAACTCCCTGAACAAAAGTCAGGCTTCAGGCTTCAAAAGTCATGTTTATGATGTCAAATTGTCAAATGTTACACTGTTCACTGAAAGCTATCCCATCATGTGCTAAAGGTGGATCATTATCACTATTCTTAATCTATTTTTTAGACAAGAAAGAAATGAAACCTCATTGGCACTGCATCTGAATATTTGCAATATCTGAAAAGGGCTCAAAGTTCATATATTGGGCATTGCACACTTGCATTAAGCTTTTTCGCCTGGTTTCGCATTGTTGATTTTTCACCGGCCGCTTGTGGGAATACCTGTTGTTTACCCGTATTGGCATTTTGAAATAGTTTTTAATATTTTTTTTATTTGTTGTATTATTATTATTACTTATTTGCCATAGACTATCAGCACAGAGGATATCAGCTTTGGGCAAACAGATATTACATTTATTTTTAAACCCACACTGACAATCTTTGACACCTTTAACCATACATGATATGTAATGTTTTTATCTCTATAGACATTTACAGATAAATCTTTAAGCTCCAGGTGTGAATTTACAGCAATTATCTAATTATCCTCCATTACTATAGGAGCAATAGTGTGGTATGAATCTTTGATATGATAAAACCATACAAAGAATGGACACACATATTTCTCTTAGGCTATAGTCATGACTCGTTGTTTTGACATGCATGATTGTAAAGCCAATGGTCTTGCAGTTTGTTTGACACAACTTAGTCATGTTGGCAAACTTTGTTAGCCATGAAAACTAGAATTGCCCGCATAATCAGCTATTTTTGGAATAACAGTTTTGTTAAAATATTTAGTTTCATCACATATTTATTTAGTAACTTTGAATTTGCTCTTGTGTCTAAAGTACAGTAGAGGTTTGAAGTGCACTACTGATAGCCATGCATGCTACAGTGATTCCAACACCTTCCAACATGGTTCCGACAGATGAAAAATAGGGTATTTTTGAAGTTCCAATTAACTAGCAACAAAAAAAAAAAGAAAGGAACAAAATAAATAAATTATCATTCGTGTAAAGGAGCCGGCATACAGAGCCGGCTCATTCACAAACAACACATCATTAATAGACTGATCAACTAATCGACACGCCAACATCTTAAACTTAGTTTTAATTATCATATGTTAATGTTGGTGAAATTTCGCCCTCCGGATTTCGTCATGAATATGGCACGCGTGCAGTGACCGTAACAGACCTGCCATTTTGAAAGCATGTAGTCACAATTATATGCAGCTGTGATATTCTTTCAGTCCAGCTTTCTGTAAAATATGCAGTTAGAAGAAACTGCCTGATGTCTTCCCTGTCTGTCAGCTCTGACCGCAGCTCTCCATTCTTCACATACCCTCTTCCCACCTGCTCTCGCACCTCCTTTTGCCCTGTATTACAGTAAAACCTAAACAATTTGCTCCTAATGTCACAGTGCCCCCAAGTGGTCAGCAGAGATATGGCACCATGTAAAATAAAAATATACAGAACGCACACGCTCACACAATCGTGCATGCGCGCGCGCGCACACACACGCACACACACATACCACAGTACACAGACAGTGTCTCAACAGATAATAGGTATTAGAGAAAGAAGAGTAATAATTAAGGCACATTATATGAAATGTTGAAATTAATTGAATTACATTACAACTTTAACACTGACCCAACTGTCTTGCGTGGGGGGCAGGGGCGAGGGGGGGGAAGGGCGGTTGGATATATCTACAATCTATTGGATATGAAAAATAAAGATAGAGAAAATGAAGAATTTTATACAGATCTTATATTTTATCTCTCTGCTGAAATGTGTGTTCTGCAAGGTAATATATACTATATACTATATATACTGTGTATACTGTATATATACAGTACAGGCCAAAAGTTTGGACACACCTTCTCATTCAATTCGTTTTCTTTATTTTCATGACTATTTACTCACCGGACCTGAACCCAATCGAGATGGTTTGGGGTGAGCTAGACCGCAGAGTGAAGGCAAAAGGGCCAACAAGTGCTAAGCATCTCTGGGAACTCCTTCAAGACTGTTGGAAAACCATTTCAGGTGACTACCTCTTGAAGCTCATCAAGAGAATGCCAAGAGTGTGCAAAGCAGTAATCAGAGCAAAGGGTGGCTACTTTGAAGAAACTGGAATATAAGACATGTTTTCAGTTATTTCACACTTTTTTGTTAAGTACGATTCCATATGTGTTCATTGATAGTTTTGTTGCCTTCAGTGAGAATATACAACGTAAATAGTCATGAAAATAAAGAAAACGCATTGAATGAGAAGGTGTGTCCAATCTTTTGGCCTGTACTGTATACTATATATACATATATACACACACACACACACATACACACACAGTATGCATCTGTAAACATTACACACACAATGCACTGACATTGTCTGTGTTCTGGTGAACTACTATATTGATTATCCTGTTACCATTTAAAGCTTATATGTGTTGTCCCCTCTAGTCAGTATAATAAATAACCTATTACATGGCATTTGTAAAGCAAAAGCTAAGAAGATAAATTAGGGAGACATTTCTTGGCTGAGCCATCTGCACCAAAACATGCTTTTTTTTCTGTTTCCAATCACAGTGCGATCTATGATTCCGAGTTTGTGATTCAAAGTGAAAATGTATTTTCTACCCTCACCAGGGACTAATGACAGACTTATGTCTGTCCATAATTCTGCGAATCTGATTCCAATCTACTTGTGTTGCCTTGATACACCCACCGCTATACAACTGCTTTTTTCTCAGCAGCACCCCCTTGAGAATATTGTATTTGACCAATCAGCAATGTTCAGTTGGCAAACTTCAACTGAATAGTTCCAGAACATGGAAAAATGCCTACTCAGGAGCAAGAAATAAAAAGTGACTAAAATCAGCCTTTAGTTGGAAAATGTTCAGAGTTGCATGTTTTAAGTTAGTAAGAAAACCCTTACACTGGATAAGTGATCTAATCATCCACGTCATCTCAATCTCCTCTGCCCTTGAAGTTCTTTCAATGTGATCTCACCAAAATGGCCTACACTGGTAAATTTAACTCCTGACATGCCAGATATCCGTGTCTGTTAGACACATCCATCTGGGAGCCCGTCCATTCAAACGGTTTTAAGAGGGCAGTCGATTGGACGAACCTGCGAACCAGCAGAGCCTGTTGTTAAATCCGCTCTTGCAGTAGAAATGTCTACAGAAGAGTGAAAACATATTTTCCATAGAGAAAAGCCTTTGCTCTTCTAATAAATTCTAATAAAACCGATGCTATCTTGCATAATCTACTATATTAACCTCTGTAGGACTCGCCATTGTCGTTTTCAAGTCGCCTACGTCACACATAAACCACGCCTACGACGCTGAATGGCCACACACTAGATTTACCGGCCTGATACACAACAATCTCCAAGCGCTCCAGACCGATTCTGACGGCAAAGTCAAACTGAAGCTCGCAAGATCACGATGGTTTCGCGAGGCTATTGCAGTAGCAGCCTGATGAAGCAGCGTATTACAGTTGCAAATCTTCGTCTTCTTGCCATTCACCTCTAACAACATGATTCCCATTCTGTTCTAATCACAACACGATGAGCGCAACGGTCAACGCAGGTTGAAGTAGAGTTCTGTGGGTAGCATTGAGATCATCTAGGGCTCTGACCTTGGAACAGTGGGTGCTGCACCTTAGTCTCAAGTGCTGTAAAAGCAAACAAACGTCACTGGGGCAACAGCAAACAACAGTGTGGGGGGGGGGATTCACTGCACGGTGCGTCATTACTGCATCATTAAGATGAGACAGAGAGTGCAGGGTGACAGGCGGAAGCCATTAGGGTTTACAGAGGGAGAAACGCATTAATGGAGTGGGACGTATAGAGGAGAGCAACAGAAAAGAGGACGAGAACTCTATGTTCGCTGCAATCAGTTAACATTATGCTAATGTTGATCCTCATCAACCCCCGAATCCTCTCTCTCTCTCTCTCTCTCTCTCCCTCTCCCTCTCTCTCTCCCCTCCCCAATCCCACCATTTGGTCATCTGGATTTCTCTGCAGCCTGATTGGTAGAGGGGGTGAGTATGATTGGTTAACACACTTCCAAGCGCTCACAATCCGCTCACAATCGGGGTTTCCTTCAGTCCAGTTCCACCCTGACCCCACTCCCCCCCCGCCTTCTTCTGCCACCGGAGCTATTACTCACGTCGTCAGAGAGCGAGAGAGAGAGAGAGAGAGAGAGAGGAAGACTTAACGCAGGTAAAGACTGGCTCTGCGATACTAACCGTACCTTAACTCCATCGGGAGTACTAACTTTTAAATGTTAGTATAATTTGAACAGACTTGACATGTCTGATATACTGTAGTAACACAATTACCGGAACATAAACATCATCATCATGTCGTACAGTATGTGCCTCTACAAATCAGTATACATTCATATCTGCAGGTTTCATATGGGAAGGCCAATTAAAAGCCTGCAATCATGTAAGGCATTATGACTGAAAGTATTATTTTAATGTTTTTGCGCAATAGGTGCAATCACAATGCATTTGAGCTGGTTTATGTCTTGCAAACACTTCAATTACATGTATATTGATTTTTTTCACTGTTGTTGATTGACACGTGCTCTTGTTTTTCATTACCTAATTATGTTACATTAAACCATATATTATTAAAATATTGTTTAATAATATTACTAAAGTAAGTTTGTTCTTATTAATATAAGGCCTTATTTCACTTTACCATGCAAATGCAGTCAAAATGACAGTAGTCAATAAAAGTTATTATAAAGGACTGCACTCACCCGAATACACATTCACTGTGGTCAGGGGCTTTAACAGTTAATCTTTTCTGTTTACAGACTGGACAGGTGTGAAGTTAACGCCGCAAAACAGGAATAATAGATTGGGGGTGTTAAGGTAAGTGCCTTCTCTCCCCCTAACCACCCATCCATTCCTCCATCTAGCCACATGTGCGACTGACTAGCCAACCACCCGTGCCTCCATTCATCTACGTGTTTATAGTTGCCACCGGCTTTCCCTTTACACTTAATCACGCGTTCGTCTAGCATCCATCTCTTCATTTCCCCTTTCACCCTATACTCTTCATCTACTCATACATCTCTCCATCTCTTGCTGTCCACACCTGGCTCCATCTTTGTTTTATTCTCTCTTCAGTCATACATTGTGCATTGTACATCTGAGGGGAAGGCTCTCTCAGCTATCTAATGAAAAGAATGTGGGGTGGGAAGGGTGGGAGAAAAAAATACGTTTTCTGCTCAGCATAAGGGCAAGATGAAAATTACATTTCTCAAGCTCATGGACAAAAAAACTCCAGTCTCTCTCTCTCTCTCTCTCTCTCTCTCTCTCTCACGCACTCACACACAGATAGCTGTCTCTACTTTACAAATTAGTACTAATGTAAAACATCCTGAGGAGCTCTGATCAGGGTTATTGCCATATTGAGATAAATAATATGTCTGAATGCTACTTAAGACAAGGCTGTTTTTAAATTTGGCATCGGGAGATTTAATTACTGTATGTTGCAGCAGAGGAGCATGGGCAGGATTGTGTTTTGTTAAGATGTCTTCTTCTACATTACCAACTGCACAATGTCTATTGTACATTACTCACCAAGCCCAAGGCTAAGACGGGGTCCAAATGTGTAGTACAAGTATTTTTACAATTTCCAATGTGTTACATACAAGGACCCAAGCATTACAGCTTTTTCCAATCACTAGGACCCATTTATCAATACCTTGGTCACATTAGCTAAGCTCTTCACACAGTTGTCCTAACCAACTTTCATCTTGGCACCACAGTTCATTTTACAACCAAAATGCACAAAAACAACCATATATATTTGTGTGTATAGGTATATGTATACTAACACAAGTTCTCTTCCAACAAGAACAGTCAGTCACTCATAGCACAATGTCATAAAAACACTATAACATCAGATTAAATTACAGGTCTGCCCTTATACAATAGACAATATCTTGTGTATCATAGATTGTGTTTTGCACTGCCTCTCTCATATTGTTTGTTGGGTTTATAGTAAATAGTTGCAATACAAAAAAGACTAGCAGAGTAGCTTTATACAATACATAGTTTACTATACGTATTACTATTACTAGAAAACATATTAAAAGCATTGGATAAACCGTGATAGGGATTGGAAAAACCTTGGTTTGTCATGTTAACCTAACATCACAGCATCCACTGCGATGATTTCAGATAGTAGTTATGAATGTTTAGTTTAGCACAGGGGTGCCCAATCCTGGTCCTGGAGAGCTACTGCCCTGCATGTTTTAGATGTCTCCCTGCTCCAACACAC
>JAOEGT010039276.1:0-23343 GCA_025447795.1 Speoplatyrhinus poulsoni | reverse complement strand
AAATAAATAAATACATGTAAAAATACAGAAATAGCCTTTTTTAATACAAAAATTTAATTATTTTTTCAATTATTTTTTTTTTTATTATGGCAGTCCTGGTCCTCCATACAGGTAATTTTAAATGTAATTCAGCAATCTATTGCAGACACATAAGCCATTTTAAATTATTCATGTATTTCAAGGTGGAGGTCAGGAGGCACCACCGATACATGTACAGTAGATAACGCTAATAAATTAGGGTTTGGTTCAAATAAAATGATGTATTATTTACTGATTGCCTACCTAATGACTGCTCTGTAAAAGATGGCCATATAAGACAAGTCACACCAAGTCAATTGTAACAGACTGGACATTTGGGTATAATAAACACGTTCCAATCTATAATGAGAGAGAGAGAGAGAGAGAGAGAGAGAGAGAGAGAGAGAGAGAGAGAGAGAGAGATCTTAAAAATTGACCTCTGTGCTGGGTTGTGGAGTGTCAAGGCAGAAACACTTCACATAACAAACAGGCACAGAATTTAATTCAGCACCATGGACAGCAGCTTCTCCTCTAACAGGAGGTTAGGGAGGGTGCAGACCATTTCAAAGGTAGCTCTGCAGGGCTTCAGGTGTATCACCATTTTATTTTAGTGTCTTCAGCCACTCGGTATGAGCATCACATACTGTGTACAGTAATAACTAACATCTACATGAATCTGACACACTTAATGTACATTCATTCTGATGCCTTTGTGTGACTTGGCTAGCATTACCTGATTTCATGATCAGGTACTAAGCAAGTGTGTAGTGAGACATCAGTTCAGCTTGAATGTGTTTACAGCAGCTTGCATGTAGGCATTAGTCGCCGGGAACCATATTCTGTATATCTGGTGCATATATATTATACATATAATATGTAAATATAAATTACTGCTGAAAATCAGTAATTTGAATCAATTCAAAAGGAATTTTCCCAGAAATCGACATCTGCTATACATCTTGCATGTATAGAAGATGTATGTCATCTTTGTTAAATCGGTCCGGAGTGCAATGTGAGCTCATAGTCGCTATACAGATGAAGACCAGACGGGATCATTCGAGTAAGAACTTCACCTTAAATGTCTGTGGGTCTAATCCTTAAACATTTAAACAAAGGGTCCGTTGATGCTCGAGCGAGGGTGCAACAGACTAGAGAGCTATACAGTAAGAGTTGTGCGTGTCTGTGCGAGGGACGTGGTCTGGCTACATCATGAAGGCTTAATGGACGCATCTCTGTTTCCCCCCCCTCTCTCTCCACCTTTCAAAAGCCCTCCACCGCTACACAACTTGAAGAATCGCCCCATTTCTGCCTCCCACCATCTCTCTCTTATAGGCCGTCACGCATCCCTCCCCCGCTATTGATTTCTCTCTCTCCTGTTGCCTCTTCTCCACTGTGTACGATCACCCGTCTCACTCCATCGTACACAACTGTGTCTGCACACTCCACCTCAGAATATACGGGACCACTTCTTCTTTCAGCCCTCTCTTTCTCTCTTTGAAGCGCTATACCTGCTGTAGCTCTCTCTCCATTCTCCATTCCTCTCCCTGTCCTAACCTTCTCCAAATTATCTCCATCTTCTTCCCCCTCTCTCTCACTCTCTCTCTCTGTCGCCCTATTACAGAGAACAGCAGTGGTTTTACTAGCTTGGAAGAGGGAGCGTACACACACATGCACGCACGCACACATGCCTGCAAACACACACTGAGTGGTGCATGGCCTTCAAAGGAAGCGGTAATGTATGAATCCATGATGTGCGCGTGCATGCATGTGTGTGTACGGTACACATGCGTGTTTGTGTCTCCACATATAATGAAGCTGCGTCTGTACTGGTCGTTAACCATCACTGTGGGCTGAGCCAGCTATGTACACTGCAGGATTATACGAGATGGCAAAGGAGACTCTCTCTCTCTCTCTCTCTCTCCCCCCCCCCTCACAATGTTCCGTCTGTATAGCTCTCTGTTCCCAGAGTCCTACATTTAATCCAAGACGTTGACCGAAGAGGAACGAGACCACAAGAAGGAGAGAGGAGACATGGCAGGAGGAGTGAATGGACGAGAGGAAGGCTGGATGTGAGGTGAGATGAAGCAGAGAAGGGCTTGGGGAGATAAACATAGAGTGGGGGGGCTAGTGGGGGGGCTAGCGTAATCTGAATGCAAGAGGCCGGCTGACGAAACGGGAGAGAAAGGAAAAAGGAAGAGGAGGAAGATGGGCGAAGAGGAAGGGCTGGGGGGATCATTAAAATGCTCGGTTTGGTGCCTCCCAATCATGCCTGTTTCTGTGTGTGAGAGTGTGTGTGTGTGTGTGTGTGTGTGTGTGTGCATGTGTGTCCATTCTACTGAGGAAGGAAAGATAGTTTGTTAATTTATTCATTCCCCTTTCTCCCCACCACCCAGCACCTTCCCCCATCCCCACACCAACTCTGTTAGCAGGAAACACCGTTAGTTGTTGACGTCTGTTGACCTCCTGCTGGTCAAAATGTAAAAACCAATATTTCATATTTCATCATTCATATTTCATCTTGTATTGTTTTGGAGCTTCTGAAGGAATAATAGGACAGCAGAAAAGTGTTTGACTTTTGCGTATTTCTAAATGTCACCTCTGCCTCTGAACAAATATAGATTTTTTGAATATATACAGTATCTGTATCTAACGTGCTCTCTCTCTCTCTCTCTCTCTCTCTCTCTCTCTCTGTTGGAAAAGTAATTTCCACTGTGTGCGTGTGTGTGTGTGAGCGCACGCCCTATGTGACATAATATTCCCATACATAAACTAGAATTCATGTAAAGTAGGTTGAATCATTGTTATATTACCTTAATCAGCCGTAAACATATTGCAGGAATTTGGCCAAAAAGAGTTATGTCATCCACCTGCCACATCTACAGACCAAAGACCCTCGGCACTCACATCAGCTAAATGAATCACAAATTAAACCATTAATCATCAACATCATAACAACCTGCGTGTGCAGAAGTGTCTGGGGGGAATGGGGGGGAATGCAGAATGCCCAGGTGGATTGGTATTTCCCAATAGAGTACCTATACTGTACATGTGCAATGGAGTGGTATTATTCCAGATGCAGTTTGTCTGCCACATCTGAAAACACCATAATAACCTTTCTTCTGCCTAGGTGGGTGTTTTAAAGGGCATGGAAGACCGGTGTATGTTCTTGCCTAGAATTTATACGGGTTACCAGTGAATGAACTATGTGAACTAAGTGTTAATTAAAATGTTGAATCACGTAATAATAATATAAAAAGTAAATAAGTGTACAACTTTAAATAAAATGTACTATAATAATCATATAATAAAAATAATATAATTTGAGAAAAGCTATTATATTTTGGTTTAGTTGGTTTTAAATATATATAGTGTCTTTATGTCTTCAGAAACAATAATAATAAATGTATCAGCTGATGTTGTACACTTTTTACAACATCATGTACAGGTTTATTACCTCAACATTCTGTTATGCTAGCTAGAGCTAAGAGGCTACAGCATCACCAGCTGTTAAAATGGCAGCATAATAAAGGACACGGACAACAGGTGTTTTCCACTCAGATGAAGTGGGCTTTATTACACAATTGGATGTATAAATGCCAACGATTTTATGGAGGGAGCTGTTGAAATGTCGAGTATTATGGCATACACACAAATGCTGTCTGTATTTATACTTGGTATATACTGTATATGTCTCTTCTCCTCCTTCACCCTCCCTTTTCCTGCTCTGACATGCATATATGCCCCACCCGCACACACACACACACACACACACACACAGGACAGAACAGAAAGTCCTCTGGGCCCCTTTAATGATGGTGATAAGGTGATAAAAGTGATCTGTCATTTTACAGATGTAATATATTAGCCTAAAGGCTCACACAACACACATGCATCAGTCCTGTCAGAGGGGTCTAGCATGGGTGTCTTGTTTGCCCATCTCTCTCTCTCTCTCTCTCTCTCTCTCTCTCTCTCTCTCTCTCTCTCTCTCTCTCTGGGGCGACAATGACAACAAATGCCTGTTCCTCTGGTAAGATGGATGGCAGTGAGGCAGACACCCTAGGGGTTAGGGGTATGGGGTATCAAGACATGACAAGGGACCCTGACAGACAGCAGAGAGGAAGAGGGGATTCAGGATTCCAACCGTAACAAGCTTCTTACCAAATAGTCACAGGGTCAAATCCCTCTGACAATAAGTTATGGATATCAGAGCAGGAATACAGTAGAGCTAGCAGTTCACACCCTATAAACTTGATTGAGGCAACCTATTTCTAGGGGCTGAGATAATTAGCCTCGCTAAACCAAATCTCAACCATATCAGTTTGGTCTAAGTTTCAGGTTAATTTTGCTGTGAGAATCAGTACGGAAAGCCTAGGAATCATTTTGAATGTGTTCGAGTAGCAACTGAATTTGCCAATCAGCATAACATTGATAGTTATACAAGCGTGATTAAGGTTTGCTGACAGCGAAAACGACCAGCTGGTTCATCCAATCAACTACCAAGTATTTTCTTTGAAAGTGCCTGCCCTTTACAAACAGTTTTAATGTACGGCTGAGTTGAAACAAAAAATTTATCTGGCATGTCAGGTTATGACAAAATAGCCATTTTGTAAAAAATACTGTATTAGGTTAAGGGTTAAATGATTATACTTTACATACAGCTAATGTGATTTATACTCATGGAAATGTATTGATTGTATGTCATGCGTGTAAGCACAGACATGAAAACACCACAGAAATATGTCTGTAAAGTGAATTTGGGAAAGTGTATAGAGCGAGTGACAGAGAACTGATAGGGTTAAATCATTAGCCTGATGTAAATTAGCACTGGGCTGTCTTAATGAGTCACTAAGCACTCAGAGAGTGTGAGAGAGAGAGACAGATAGAAATGCAGAGAAGAGGAAGATAACAATTATTTATATATTTAGTATAAAAGTTTAACAAAAAAAACAACTAAGAAATACATATATAATATGGGATATGATCTACTGATAAGGGTTCTCATTTGTATTATTTGTATAAATTGTAATATTTTGTAACAATTTAGAACACATTCAGGTAACAAGTGTGGAGAGGAAAGTGTGTTGTAGCAGGAGGCATTACATTATAATATAGCAGTGGGACGTCATTTGGTCATGGACCCAAACAAAAGACAGTGGGGGTTTAATTAAACAAAACGGAACAGACAGGCAGGAACACGTACAACCGAACATAAGGTAACAATCCGACAAACAGGAGAAAACACACATATACTAAATACAGGAGAAAGCAATACACAATCAACACAAGGACGAGGGAACCACAAAAAACACAAGGAAACAGAAAAACACCCAGGGCAAGGCCAGAGCCATGACACATTTAGACGTGGTATAATAAAAAGACCAAATTAGAGGGAAATAAGGCAAGCTCCTGAATGTACTGCAGAGATGGAGAACCGCAATCAAATGTATCACAATGGATATTACAGTAAAATATGACTTACAATTAACTAAGAAGTACTTATAGTTGAAATGATTACTTGATAATACAATAAAACAATTATATTGAATGTTGTTTTGGACATTTTTACCATGTGTCTATATTGTCACTTATTCCCACCTCTTGAGATTCATCGTTTAATTCGTTGTTTCTGTTCCAGTCCTGGTTTTCTTTCTTCACCATTGATTGGATTATTTGTTTCACCTGTTCTCCCCTGTAATTAAACCATTGTGTTTCGCCGTTCCTTCTTATGTGTTAGCGTTTAGCTTACAATATGTTTTGTTGGTCCTTTTTAAAGCTTTCTCATTGTGTCGTGGACGTGGGTCCTGTCCCCTTTCAGCAGCATAACATACGTTACTGCATGCTACGGTAACATGTTCATTTAACAGAAGTTAATGATTAGACCCTGGATAATTGTGATTATTACTTCCATCCATCCCTGATTAAGTATGAATGAGGTGCTAAATGTATCTTAATATCTAATCATTACAGCCTCAGGGGTCTTATTTAATTATTGTTAATTTGCATACTGTTACAGCACTTTGATAACAGCTAAGTAAGCGGCACAATGTGTAAAAGTGTTGTATGGGAACACGGCTTTCGGATGTGTTGGGTAAAGGAAAAAAAACTAAGCAGCCCTAAGCCTCTCCTGCAGCCTTTTCAAGATGGAATGGAAATGTCACCAGACATCACACATCTAGCAAAGAGAGAGAGAGAGAGACAGAGAGAGAGAGAGAGAGATTATTAAGGTGATAGCAGACCTAGACAATGACCAGACAGTCAGGAGAAAGAAAGTGAAAACAGAGAGAGATGTGAAAAAGGAGCATAAGTACATTAGCAAGTATCCGGATAACTGATGTAAAAGACAATGGAAAGTCAGTGTTTGTTTTGTTTGGAGCCATTTTGTAGTAGCCATTAGGGAAGCTACAGCCCTTTTACACTGGCTTCAACTCTGCCACTCGGCTGTTACCAGTTAGAAGAGCACAGGTTTACAGTAAGCTAGAGTGTATTACAAACACGTGTCAGAACTTTAACCACAATACAAGGTCCAGAATGCAGTGAACCATACTGGAACAACAAGTATATTGTACAAAAAGACAATGATTCCCAAACACAGAGGGTTGGAAACCAGCAGTGCAACAGACAGCTAGATAGTCCTCCAGGGAGAAGACAACATATAGGAGAGTAAAGGATAGAGAGAGAGAGAGAGAGAGAGAGAGAGAAATGAGGTGGGTGAGACACAGGCAGTGGAAAGAATGCATAAATGAGTAAAATGAGAAAGATGGCAGTTTAGACAATCTGGAGTCGACCAAATGGTGATTTAGTTTCTGAAGGACAACTCCCAAAAGTGTGATCGCTGGGTCAGCTACACCAAGTCAGAAGATATCTTTGAATAGCCCCCACCGGACAGCCACATAATCACCCTAGCATGTTTGGAACAGACTGTGTCAGTGAGGGGCACTCCTCTTGGGCGTTTGAAACATAAACAACATCACCGACAGTTGGAGAAGAGCTTTTGCAAAGCTTTGTGAAGTGTTTCATTACAGGATTCTATATGTGTCCCTCTTTATTATAAAAAAAACATTTATTTTCAAAGGCTTTAGTTGATATAAGCCCTTTGTTATATACAATATTGTGTTTTGCTATTAGAAGAATGACTTGGGACAATTATAAAGACATGGCCGGGTCCCAAGCTGTTAACTAACCGATCTCGTGTCTTTTAGGGGGGCTTTGTTTGGACAGCCACAAACGTACAAGGTCGCTGCCCAGTCATGCGTCATATAATGACTTGTACAGCGCTTTCACACGGGATGTTGCAAAAGGCCAGCGCTGTCATTAATAAGACATGGCACTGGGACAGAGAGAGAGAGAGAGAGAGAGAGAGAGAGAGAGAGAGAACAAATTGAAAGAGGTCTCGACAGCAATGACATAAGCAATTAATCTAATGACAAAGAAGGGTAAAATAGAGAGAAATTAAAGTACCAAGTGTGGAGTGGTAGAGGAACAGTTGGATTTTGATGTTATGCTAAGCAGGAGGACGATGAAAAGGTACACCTTGTTCATTATTTGATGTCCTCTTCACCTCACTCAACCTTGTAATTTCATCATCTCCACACATCTCCTTTAATCTCTCCCGTTTCCCGAAGACATTCCTCTTTCCTTCCTGTCTTCCTCTTTAGAGTGTCGTGGCGCATACTTCCTCCTTTCAATTCACACAAGAAAGATTTAATAGCAGGGGTGCATTCCTCTATCTGGCTTCCCCTCGGCCCCTGTCAGTCTCTTTCATCCCTGCCTGTCTTCCGTCGCAGCCTCCATCGTCCTGGCGACGGAGCAAAGCCTTTAATAATATACGAGCTGCTCTCTTGGTGGCGGGAGCAGATTCCTTCAGGATTCAATCACGGCTGCGCTAATGAGATTAGCATGGCTAATGCACACAGCAGAGTCAGCCAAGGCTCTCCCTCTCTTCCTCTGACAAAAAGGTACAAGGCAGGGCGAATGCCAGGAGACACCACCGCGATGGGAGCAGGAGGAGGTGAGGTATAACTGAGCTAGTAAAGCCCCCTGCTCCATCTGGGCCTTACTATTGGGGGGCAAGTAGAGAATGGAATGGAACTTCTCTATGACAGGTAGCCAAAGTGCGAGCTGCGTGCGTGTGCATGTGCGAAGAACGAACAGAAGACAAGAAATATGAGCTGATACACAAGCTTAGACTGAGCGAAGGGTTGCCTTAAAGCTTAGACTATTGTGTTAAACACCTGTTGAGAAACGCACACAGACACACACACTGTAAATAGAAGCACATGCGTTCTGTTGGCAGAGGCTCTAACACAGGACGAGTCAGAGTACACGCAATGGTGAGTAAGCAACACTGAATACTAGATAGGCAGAGATATCCTGTGAGAGGAGTTGTGATACACTGACAGTCTGTTGTGAAAGAACAGCGTATACTCATTTGTATCACCGTCCAAAGGCTGGTTGTGAGCACAGAATATTACAATTAAACAAATTCAATGTGTTTCTCTTCTGAACTGATACTGTATGTAAATATATCATGACCTTAAAATGCATTACTCTTACATTTCCAGGTCCAATATACAGTACATCTGGGATATATTACTCTAAGGGTTTTGACTATCATTAAACTGAGGGTGAATCACTTGAAAAGACACATGTAAATGTAGCATTCAAATTAGGATTTATTGCTCAATGAACTAGACCGGAAGCTGCTCCAACATGCTTAGATAGATAGATTTACTACCTGTAGAAATATAACATTATTAAATTGCACATCTGAAACCAGATTTCATATTGTAATTTCAGTGGCTATTCCATACATGCAGCTCAACATACTGCCACGCTTACTTGATATTGCATTTTTATTAGGTTTAACGTTCTGTTTTCGGTTCACCTCGGACATACAAGCTATCAAATCACAGCCCTTGAATTGGCAGCTGTACACCGCAACTACAGTGATGCTGTCAGATAGAACAATAAGACAGGGAGAAAAACAAACATACAGAAAACACACCAATATTGGAGAACCTGTATATAAGACTTCCATCATTCAAGACAAACACTCATGCATGTGGACATACACATACACACTCACGCACACACACACACACATACACTGGCACACGTCCTTATCAGCTAACTCCAGTTACTCCTGTGCGGGAGCGTTTTCGTGCACTATCGTCATAGCGATCATGGAAGATGTGAAGTGAGGTGCACTGCAAAGCCTCGAGCAGCGATATGTATTTCACACGTCAACAATAATGTTGCCTCCGCTGGCGCTGGCACTGGCACACACACACACGCACACGCACGCACGCACGCGCACACACACGCACACACACACACACACACACCGCAACACAAACCGTGTAGCGTCATTTGGGAATCATGAATTAGAAATTCAAATAATGCTTCAATCCACACAAAGGTGAGTACCAGTATTTATACTTGCTTAAAAAGTATTTTTATATGATTACCTTGTCGTGTAATAGGAATGAGATTATTAGATTGGCAAATATAATTTGTAATTCAATCAGTGAGCAGCTGTGAGAGGAATGATGTTATATCCTGTTTGAACCCGTAGCTCCCATCACCATATCACTCCAGCATCCTACTGACTGAATGGTTTCATCTACGGACAGATTCAGTTCATAGCCAAACATGATGCATGCTCACAAGCAACGCAGTTGGGATGTGTTCAACATGGACTTCGTTCATTGAATGGAAATATCACAGAAGTAAACTAATACAGTTCCCCTTCTCTCTGTATGGGTAATAAATAACATTTTTAGTTAATACTTTTTTAATATTTTGTGTTGGGAACATAGAAAATCCATTGTAACAGTAATGATATAATTAGATACAGTATATTAATGTATATACGGTATGTACTGTAGATATGCTGTGGACTTGTCACAATAAAAGGCTACACGTAAATATGCACTTTTATCACACAATACATTGCCACAAATGTCAGAAAGTTTGAGCGTGCAATAGGCATGATGACTGCAGGAATGTCCACCAGAATGTCATTTTTCAAGATAAAACTGCACATTTTAGAGCGGCCTTTTATTGTGACCTGTCACACCTGTACAATAATCAGCATCTTGATATGTCATATCTGTCAAGTGGGTGCACTAGCTTGGCAAATGTGAAGTGCTCACTAAAATGGATTCTAACACATTTGTGAACACATTTTAAGAGAAAATAAAACTTTTGTGCATATAAGTGGACTTTACTTTTGCAAAATGAGTGTGAACATGTGTTAGATTTATATTTTTATATTTTTATATATAATATATTACACAGCTTTCAGAAAAAATGGAATTAACCTAAAAGGCATAGTCAAGATATGTTTAGATGAAATGTTGACAGGACTTTATTCAAAAACATTCTGCTTTAGACTTATTTAACTTAATTAATGAGATATTAAAAGTGTCTCTCTGGAACTAAATTAATTAATTGATTCATATTATTCTTCATATCTCATTGGTTAAATGTATTTCCATAATTATCACTACTGAATTTCCAAATTAGATGTGTATCCTTTGTGACGATAAACTAATGTGTCATTCGGTCGCTGAAACAATTACAGAAAATAAATTATAATGTACCACAAAAAATGTCTGTGTCATATACAGTAGATTGGCACTTGCTGCTATACTCCCTACTTTGGCAGTCAACTTGGTTTGGGCCGCATTGGGTTCCATAAAAATCCTTCACATGCCAGAGCTTTTAACATTAAAATACCACCAGGCGCTGTCAAGTCCTCTAGTCGAGAAGAGCTTCAGGGGGAAGGCTGTCAGCTAAGGCTGACTGCCTTGTCAAACTGGCCCAGAGCAGTTCAGCTATTAGAGATCCCATACTTTGCTAGCAGACAGAAATGGCAGTGAAGCTATAGTGGAATGTAAGGGGTTTAAGCAGCAGAGCAGACGCAGGTTAACTTACCCGGCTAATGCGTGCTTCTTCAACAGTTTAGCAGAGTGGCTCATAGAAGGGGAAGGACACAGATTCACCCCTGGGAAAGGACACCGTTGGCGGGGAAGAGGAGTGCGTTTGCTGGGGTTGCAGGATAGATGCTATAGGCAGTACTGTAGCTTTACTGAGTGACCTTGAACACAGCAAGAGCACAAGCTGTCTCAGGACGGTCTGATCAATGTGGTCCCTGGTGGTTGTGTGAGGTCTGTTAGCCTTAGTGTCCACTAAGGAAAGCAGATGCTGTCCAGACGTTCGGATCTTGGCTGGCCAAAGCTACAAAACAATGGAAGAACACAGCGTAGCAAGAGCTTCATTAGCATGATTTAAATTACATTTCAGAGAGAGAGTGGAATGCAAATGTTTGGAAGCGACAGAGATAAATATCAAATCAATGAGAAATTTAAATTAAACAGACGTGTCCAATCGCATGCTCATACACCAAGAAGCCATTTCACTGGTGTTTCAAAATGAGTTTTCCATATATCTCACCAGTTATCAGATCACATGCTAAATTGCTGGATTGTGTCTCGCTATGTGTGCACGTCAGTGTGTCTGGTGTAATGGAAAGGAGAAAAAGCTCTATTTCGCAGAGCGCAAAGGCATACACACATGTAACAGATTAGTTTCAAAAACCGTCTTGTTCATGTCTAATGTAATGTTTAATGTAATGTAAGCAACAAAAACATGCATTCATAGCTGAAGAAAAACATGTGTGGCTGTCAGTGTAAGATGAGAACGTGTGTTTGTGCATGCATACATCATTTTTCACATAGGCATGGGTTTGTGTAGGAGGTCTGGCAATAAGGCATCACACGCACATTATAACATAATATTGTATATATTTATCACTCTATAAGATAAAACAAACATTAAAGTGTAAGAAAGCATGTGAACGAGTAGGAAGGAGAGCGAGAGAGAGAGAGAGAGTGAGAGAGAGAGAGAGAGAGAGAGAGGGAGGGAATTGTGTTGAAAAGAATGAATGAGCAGAGAGTTCTGCTTTAGAGCGCTGCCTGCAGGGGAACAACACCAAACTACAGGAACAGGGGGAACGACAGAGGCCAACGATGATGAGAAATGACTAGGGAGAGAGGGAGAAAGAGAGAAGGTGTGGAAGGAGTAGACAGACAGACAGGCAGACAGACGGGCAGGCAGACAGACATACAGACAGACAGACAGACGGGCAGACAGACGATAAGGATGAAATGGAAAAGCGGAGAGGGTGAGCGAAGAGGGGAGCAGGAGAGAGAGGCAGATGGAAGACAGGCGAAAAAGAGGAACAGGAAAAGAGAAGCACAGGATCAGAGGTGAAATATGAACCATAAGGAATAGTGGGAGAGGAGCCGAGATAGCAGAAGAGAGAGAAGCGAGCGAGAGAGTGTGGGAGAGAACAGCAGGTGGGTTTGAGGATGAGAACAACACATTTGGCAATATACTGTAGGGTGTATGGAAACAGACTGGGAAAGACAAGGCAGGGGAATAAGACACCTGGAGGGCCGCAACGCAAGCACGCACGCACGCACACACACACACACAGGCAATTAACATGCAATACGTAATGCAGAGACACACACACACACACACACACACACACACACACACACAGTGAGATTTCTACAGTAATGAGAGATATCAAAAATGGTTAGGTGCCAAATATATATATATATATATACATACACCCACACACCCCATGAGATAACAGCGTCAAAAACAGACAATAAAAGCCAATTTTACACAAACAAAAAATACACAGCACATTTACACACATGCACCAACAACACAGAGGCACCATCACCAGTTTAAAAGTGTTTCCGAATTGTCTTATTTTCTCGATAAAGGACTTATGAAACTACCTTTGTGCGGCTGTTGTATGTTTTAATAACATTTTATCATATGGATACATATACATACATTTACATTACATACTGTATATGTAATGTAGGATAACAGTTTATCCCAGAAGGCATCGGCATAGGTTTCATTTGAACATTGACATATTCTGGTCATTTGTTTATGAAACAATTAGTGCCTTTTTATTTGGGGGGAGGGGGAACTATTCTAAATATTGCGAGGGGTCCCCTGGATTCCCCTGAAAAGCTACTGTACTCTAGAATATGTTAGAAGCATGAACCCCATGACGACAATATCACATTTCCAAACTACTTTCTGATAATACAGTACATTTGCATCCTTTTAAATTATGATTCAATGGCTTAAATGTCAAATCTATGGAATGTTTATAAAGTAAATAATAAAGTTTATACAATTGTTGTAATGGAAGCAGATACATTATTAGTGTTTTAGTGTCCGCATCAGTTGAGCTGACAGATACTGTCAAGACTACTTGTCTGAACACACACTCCATTTATGTACAATTGTATGTATACTACAATTTCACTACATACACTACTGAAATTAAATTCACAAATACATATTTGTTGGCTGTGATTTGAAGTCTAGCAGTGATTAACCTCTGAATGAGAGCGGCAAATACTTTTGTGGGCTACTCGCTGTTCCCCCGTCGGCCACGGCCAACGTGATACTTCCCCGGCCAACATAGCGCAGGAGGCTGGTCAAGCTTTTAGAATGACGGAACATGCAGAAACTGTGCAGAGGAGGATGTCATAGTTAGTATTAGTCAAAGTCATATTAGTCAAACAAGAAGAGAGCTTCTTGTTCTTGTACGTTTACGCTGACACACAAGAACACAAGAACAGACACAAGAAAATGCAATATTGACATACAAAAGTTTGGTTGGTTGAAAGCTTGGGGGGCACTGTATTCATGCACATGCACAAGTATCGTACTTGATAAAGTTGAATGTTTTCATAAACCACAGCAGAAGCAATCACATTCTTTGCTTTTCTCAAAGCATTTTTCTAAATGAAAAGTGCCATACAGTATGGTCTACAAAAACGTATTGCCAAGACAATACTTGTTTTGAGAGGTATCATGGCTATACTGGGAATACTGATGGGGGCAATATAACAATGAAACAATATAATGCAGAGTGTAATACTATGCAATGGAACCTCAGTACCTCCTAAACACCTCAACGAGACCTGCAACACACACGCACGCACACGCACACACACAGCTGCATACTGTAGTAAACCATGATGTCTACACACATGGTGTCCAATGTGTCGAGAGAAAAAATAAAGGCTAGTGGGAAAGAAAGCCTATCATGTAACATGTACGGATAACAAGTGCATTTCCATAAGACCAAAGCATGTGTATGTAAAGCACATGTTTACCATTACTCTGTTGTCCCTGGCAACCATTGACCGTTCTCAAACTATTTCCCCCTAGTGTAAAGCTATTCCTGTGGTACAACACAAGTGTGCCCCAACTATCTCTCTCTCTCTCTCTCTCTCTCTCTCCTCCCCCTCAATTCACCAAACTGTTTCTTACTCTTGTGAGGGATGTGTGTTTACAAGCTTTACAGTACAATGAAGTCTACATCACAATCCACCCTGCTGATAGCAGGTAAATGTACAGTCAGCTATTGCAAGCTAAATGTAAGCTAATACGAATGTTGTCAAATTCACCAAATATCTCTTCACATATCGCTAGCTTACCATTCTCTGTGCATGTTGAAAGACTACTCAGACACTTATGCACAGACCTAGCTCCGTAAATAGAAACATAAACAAGGTGACGAACACCGCTCACAACAACAAATCCATAGTACTGCGCTTTGCTTCTCAATGAGTTTCGATGTGCGGCGGTGGCAGAGCGTTCTTGAGAAGTAACCCTGTCTTTAAACATTCATACATTCATATATGGCCTCTCCATAACAGTGAAGACCTCCCACATGTCCATAACATTATCTTATCTAATATCTATGAAACCATTATGCTGAACTACACACACATACGTACACACACACACACACACACAATAACGCTCTGATAGACACACCGGCCCCTCATCTCTCGGCAGACCAATTAGCAGGACGATGTCCTCTCAGGGACGTCGGTGTGTCGCCAGGATTAACACACACACACACACACACACACACACACACACACACACACACACACACACACACACACACCCAATATGTGTCAGAAGCACTATGAGTCAACAGGATACAAGAAAGCTATAATGCAGCAAACACACCGCTGATGTCAAGAGAGCGGAGGGGAGGGGGCTGGAGGAGAAGAGAGGAGAGGAGAGGAGAGGGGGGGAGGGGGGAGGAGGAACAGAGGATTTGATACTGATACGAGGTAAGCCTCCCCTCTCCCAGTGACAGGAAGAGAGTTGGAGAGACAGAGGACAAGATGGAAAGAGATGGGGGCAAACGAGGAGAGAGGTGTGGATTTAAATAGATACCAGAAGTGGGAGAATTAGAGAGAGGAAATGGAAATTAAGATGAGCGCATGGTGGGGGGGGGGGGTCAATCTCAAAGAGCACATCAGCCTGGTTCAAGCCTTAAGTCAGAACGCTTGTTTTCCCTTACTCTTCCACTTTATCTCTTACCTTAATGTATCCAAATTCTGCACCGTATGCATCCCTCTTATAATTACCCCCTTTTATCAACACACTAGCACATGTACTGTACACGTGATCTTCAACATGCAAGTAATTGCCTTCGAACCGCTTTAAATATAAGAACTGTCGGCTGGGACTGCGTGAGAACAGCCTGCAATATCTTGGATCGCAGTACTGTCTTGATTGACAAAAACGTGTCTGTTTATATTTTTAGGCTGGCATACCGTGGAAAACGATCAGTTTGGGTCAGCGGACAGCATAACCATTCCCGTGAAGGCATGAAGCTCAAGCAGGTTCAAATGTATATTGTTTTTTTTCTGGACCAGCATTCTCCTGCAGAGCTGCAATGAGGGTAGCTTCCGCTTGTGGCAGGTTTTTTTTTCTTTCTTTTTATCTGAAATTAACAGGGTTTTAGTGTACTAATTTATCTGTGATGTATCTATTAAATGAACAGTCAAATTATAGGAATTATGCATGCAGAATCATTTGCTGAATTTGTTGGAAAGAGTCCAGGAGATTTTCAGATAAATTCTTTAAAATGTTTCAGTAAGCTACAGTATGTACATTGTTACGTTTAAATGTGTCAATAAGCTACAGTATGTACATTGTTACGCTTTCACGCATTGTTTGACCTTTCTTCGTCATTTTAGTCTTCGTCTCCTTCTCCTTTTACATCTCTCCTGTATGAGCAGTGTTGGGAGTAACGAGGTACAAATCTAAGAAATTACAGTAATATATTGCTTTTTGCTGTAATGCTGTAATATAACATTACAAATAAAATTTGTGGTAATATTATACCCGTTATAATCTCAGGAACGTAAATTACAGCACATTTTAACCCGACATGAATTTTTTAAAGAATTCGCCAACACAGCGAAACAATTTGGCACCAGGGAGATCTGGTCCGCCTACAGTACCTCAAAACACACATTCACGGGCACGGCAGTGGCGGCTTAGCCTGGCTGAGCTGAGATTACAGTCTAAAAACCCTGATCACAGTAGCGTTCTCAACGTCTCACAGCCAACCGGCTGGCGGCCCAATCAGCGTGGGTTAGTGAGATGACGTTGATGTCAAGTGTCTTTCGAAAGGGTGGTAGAGCTAGATGAGGCGATCAAAACACTTGTAGCAACACCAGCATTAACCAGAGGTCTATTCCAAGTAGGAGGACCTTTCCCAATGGAGCGTGGCCAGACCTACAGTATTATATGGTCTGGTTACACCAGGCTAATGGCGAGTTGAAAATGGTCCGAATTTAAACTTTCAGCGGTAGGCTAATGTCACTTAAGTTTCGTTGTTCATGGAGGGTTCAACTGCTCCGGTGCTCGCTGCAAATGTGTTGATAGAAAAAGTAAGCTATAGATAGCTAGGAATTTTATGTTTGCTGTGTCCTACAGGGCAAAAGGAGCTTGAAGTAGCTAGTCTTAATTAATGCTCAAGGCATGAAAATTACTTTTTCTTTTGCACTGTTTATCTGGATTTTTCCTGCAGAGAGGCTGTGTTAAATATTGTGCCGCCTCCAGCTCTCAACGATATCCTGCAAAACTCTGGCGGGTGTTCATGTAAATTACTAGCAGTTGAGACCAGAGCAATGAGATTAACAGCAGTAGGAGCAGACACAGGATCCTCTTTTGCAGCTCTATATAGTAGCCTAAGGCTACTACTACCAACTACTACAGAAACTATGTCCCATGCACCTGATGCACGCATCTCCGGTGCACAGGTAGAATCAAACAGAGTAGGCTGGCTAAACCATCACTTAATGCAGCAATATTCACAACTTCTTTGTATTGAATATTAATCTGTAACCATAGAACTTCCTGACCTATGGACATAAAGGGTGGGTCATGACCGAAATAACTAGATCACAGGTACATGCGGTCAAAATAGGTTTTCTCAGGAGGGTGGGCGGGCGTCTCCCTTAGAGATAGGGTGAGAAGCTCGGCCATCCGTGAGGAACTCGGAGTAGAGCTGCTGCTCCTTTGCGTCGAAAGGAGCCAGTTGAGGTGGTACGGGCATCTAGTAAGGATGCCCCCTGGGCGCCTCCCTTGGGAGGTGTTCCAGGCACGTCCAGCTGGGAAGAGGCCTCGGGGAAGACCCAGGACTAGGTGGAGAGATTATATCTCCACATTGGCCTGGAAATGCCTCGGGATCCCCTAGTCAGAGCGGGATAATGTGGCTTGTGAAAGGAAAAGTTTGGGGTCCCGTGCTGAAGCTGCTGCCCCCGCAACCTGACTACGGATAAGCAGATGAAAATGGATGGACCATAGAACATTAACTTAATTTAACAGGGTAGGGCTAGTACGCTGGAAGCGATTGGACAATCACACCCCCTCCATCCCTCCCTCTAAATTGCCCCTGACTATACACTATGGCTAATCTATGACTGGTATCAATCCCATAGTGAAGTCACTGCACATTTGGTTATGCATGTGTGATTGTGTAAGTGGTGTGTGTGTGTCTGTGTGTGTGTGTGTGTGTGTGTGTGTGTGTGTAATTGCTTGCATGTGTGCCAATGAGTTATCTCTCTCCCTCTTCACTCTCCTTAAATTATTGTTTGCATCGTACGTTATTATAGGAGGAACACCCACACACTCAAACACAGACTTCTGGCACATCGCTATGGATTGACCCCTTGCAGCATATCAGCGTCATACAGTCGGTAACTCTCTCTCTCTCTCTCTCTCTCTCTCTCTCTCTCTCTCTCTCTCTCTACATACGTAAAGGCTGCCTTACAGTCAGTAGTCTCACAGTAGAGGTCTCATTATGTATTACCCTAATGTTTGTTCTAGATCATGTAATAGCCAGGTTTGTAAGATGTGTCGGCCACCAGTATTACAAGGGTAAGTCGATCCCACAAAGCCACAGTGTAGTCACTACACTATGGTGAGATTGGGGTCAACCTCTGCTCCACTTGACACTGTAAAACACCAGTGTTCTTTTCAACAACAAACCATATTATAACCATATAACCATACCAAGCCAATATTGGCGTTTGTCTTTGCCAAAGATACTGGTTTGTCTTTGCCAAAGATACAACAGAAGACTTCTATTTCTGCCGTTCTCTGCAAACAAAATTAAGAAAGTACAACGTAACCTTGAAACTTTGGGATCTCACACACGCTCGTGCACATATGCGCACGCACACACACACACACACACACACACACACGCACACACGCACACACACACACACACACACACATGCAGACATGTCCTTGCTATTTATATCCTGAAGACAGGCCAGGTGGTCATAATGAGCGTGTATAATTTTGCAGGTAACTGATCACACACCGTGTTGAGCAGTCTAGAAATGTCTGCTTCTTTATAATTGACAAAGTACACGTCATTGCATAAAGTATTAGAGAACAAACACACCAACACACATTGCCAACATTTACTATGGCATCAATGCTGCCAGTGTAAGGGATTATTATACATATTATATATTATATATATTATATAAGTCATGTAAATAAACACACCCAACCCCACTGAGATTCTTTTATTAAAGTTCCACTCTAGTTCTGTCTTTTACACGCGCGCACACACACACACAATACTGAAACCCATGTGAAATATTGAAAGGTAACACATTTTGAATTCATAAACATACAGTAAATGTGGAAAACAATGGATTATTAATGTGACCTTCACGAATAAGGACTTTCTATTGTAAGTAGGGCATGTGGTCTTGGGAACAAATAAAAAAACGTTGGCTATGTTGTGATTAATCTTTTTGTTATGGCTTCGCCCATAGTGACATGGGCTTTACCCAATCAGCGCTGCTACCAAGGGTGGGTGCTGGCAACCAAACCCTTCACCAGTGGCCAAGTTGTCGGTGGGAGGTGGGATGTGGTGGGCGTTTTGCAATATAAATACCACCATGTGGGAAACGCACACAGCGTGGACGGCCACATGGCAGCCATCACAATGCACAGCAGCACTATATACGATAGGGGCTCAAGGCTCACTTAGATGCCGACGTTTCCAATGTTGTGTTGACGCCAATGGTATAGTAAGTCGGAAGTTTAGGTGTGTTCTTCCCAGTGAACATGGTGTCACAGCTTATGGGCATTGTGTGGGTCATACCTCTACAATAACATATAGGGATACATAATAGGGAGGGGCATAATAGGGAGAGAGAGAGAGGGAGAGAGAGAGAGAGAGAGAGAGAGAGAGAAATGGCAGTGATGATCCATAACGGTATGTCACCAAACTATTTACTATTACTTGCATTTTAAACATCATGTCTATCCTCTCTGACCACCCACATCTGTTTGACATAGAACCATGGTAACCAGCACTGGTTGATTGAGAAATTAGCTAAAGAATGTAAGTAATAACTAAATAACCTAGCCTTGTGAATGTGTGAGTTTGTGCCTGTGTCCCCACACCTATCCATGTTGTGCTCTGGGGAGTGGGGGTTGGGGATGTGGGTTGGGATGTGTGCCCAGGATGGGGCTCCCGTGCTGGGTCGCGGTTGCCAGGCAAGTGGGGTGAATAAAGGCCTGTTGGATCTCCGGGGAGCTGTCACAGGAGGTCTTAATAAAGTGGAAACAATGAGGGGACAGCTATCACATGGCCAGGTGTCGGCAAAACAGCCAAGCCTGCCGCTGTCTCCATGGAGACAGTTAGTGTCTCCATGGAGCTTTAGAGTTAGTGTCCAAAGGTTGAGGCCACCATTACTGACACATACTGTATAAACAGCAGAGCATATATGTTGGTCATAGAATACTACTGTACTAGGGTTGAGCGATGTCTACCAAATTAACAACGGATGATGTCTCTAGTGAAACATCGCGATGGACAATGCCATTGTCAGAGGCATAACTTTTCTTTAGCCTAAATAATAAATAAAAATATTAGTTAAAAAATATCCAAAAAATAATGTATAAGTTAGAAATGACTGTATGTAAAACTCAAGTAGTAATTAATACTATTGGCCTACAATACAGTTGTATTCCCTACTAACCCGGTCTAGGCCTATTTTTCTTCGATAACAAAGGGAGCATGTCGCCTATCTGGCAGTATTTTATTTCGAGATTACAGCCTCTCTAATGAAAGAGGACAGCCACTTCTGAAGTGGTGCGTGCAGGATTTCTGCTCATATAATTCACAAAAAAGATGGACATAGAAAACAATCGTGCACACAATCACGCGCCGTAGCAAAACAGCTAGCAAGCAACTACTGTATGTGACAGAGAGGAAGAGACGTACTGTAAAGGTGATCATTCCTGATTATGCTGATCACAGCATTTCAGTGAGCCTTTAATATTACGCTGCAGCACTGCTTTGACACCTTTTCATCTTATTTTTTTATCACGATGCCTGCTCAACATCTTGATGTCAGTCAGCTATCGGTGATGGACGATAGCATCGTCTATTGGCCCAACCCTATACTGAACCCAAGCAAATCTTCCTTTATTGAAGAAAAAAAATACGTAATTGTACTACTTAGCACCAGTTGCTTCTTAACTTAATGAACACACACACAGTTAATATTTAATAAACATAGAAACACACATACTGTACTATACAACCATTTGCCTCTCACTGCGCGAATGGATGCACTTCACACATTGAAACTGACACACAACCGTGCGCATATTCACATGCATAAGTGATGCCTGAGGGCTCATTTACATACAATGCGATACGCCGCAATCCCTATTTGCATAATACTCATTTATATGTTTGTCTGCTGATTGGCCAGAGTGCCCTTCCCCTGTTTTGGCATTCGTCTGGATGACCTAGCCTAATGAGGTTGGACCACCAAACGCACTCGGTTGTCAAAATAGACACTCAGATTTCCCTATCAGAGAGAAGTTGCTAGTCAGTTTTGCAAATGGGTGACAAACAGTGTTGGGCAAGTTACTCAGGAATAGTTACTATTTACTTATTCTCCTTCAAAAAGTAATATTATTACTTTACTTATTACTGGGTATTAAAAGTAATTAGTTACGTTACTAGTTACATTATTATATTACTTTCACAATCACTACCCTGCCTTGCCCCTTCTGAAAAATGACAACCTGTGTAGCCATGTTTTAGAATTGAATCCTCTTTATTGGAACAATAATTAACCTTAGGAGTCAACAATCAGCCAAAGTGAAAACACTGCAGCCTCTCAAACCAGATGATTGGACCTTACGTTTGCTAGGACCTGAACTCTATTTATTGTAACACTAATTGTAATAGTATTACTTTTATATAATAATATTACACTGGTGACAAATGTATGAGTATTTAAGATGTTTGCCATGTCTGTTGCTTTAAAAGGAAGCATACTATTTAAGAATAATAAAAATGTAAACGTATTGTCATCCCTGCTTCAAAAATACCGTCCTTGGTTATGGTTATATTTTTATATTTTTATATTTTATATATATATATATATCAGGCTGTTGATGCCTGACTGAAGTACTGTATACTCACATTAATTTACTCTGAAGTACATGACATTCTACCTTTGAATTCAAAACCAGCAGCTGATAATATCATGGCTTTTAAAACCATAATTATGGAATGATAAAAATAGGATACCAGTGCCAGTGTTTCACAAGTTAATAATATAAATAAACAAAAAATATGCATTTGCAGAGTAGCATCTTTGCCCATGTTTCTCCATCTACAACTTTAGACAAAACTTTTCACTCACACACATATACAGTTATTCATTTTATAAATCTGCAAGAATTATGAGTACTAAAGCACTGCCAGTGATGTTAAGATGAACTTGTATCCCCAATGCAAAATCTCTAAACCTCTGGTTGGATACAGTTGTTTATGATTGCACCTTCACATCATCACATTGAATTGCATGCTGTAATTTGATGCTCTGTTTTTGAAGGGCAGCCAATGTGATGGATATACAGGGTTTATGACATAAAACCAGATGCACTATTTATGGTGTTGTAATGCCAGTGTGAGTCACAAAGTCTCTCTGCAATGAGGCAGCCATCAATATCTATGTGGTTGTGCGATTTAATACAGCAATTCTTGCCAATAAAAAATAGTTCAATTTAGTCTATCTCAGCAGCACAACATAAGATTCAATTTCACCAGCAGGTTTATTTTTCACAATATTGATATGCTATACTGCACCGGATAGATCCTTTAATAGTACAGTTGTCCATTTTAAATGAATTGGCAGTTTGTTGTGATAATGAGTAGAGATTGACATAAAAGGTTTGAGGAAAAAGATGTCTTAAAAATTAAGCTGTGATATTACATATTGCTTAAATGCACCAGTTATCTTTGGATATCTTATAAATAGAATGTATCATATTTACTACCCCGTGGGTGAGGTACCCTTGTTCTCTATTGCTTTTGTATTTTTCAAGTTTTCTACTTTACTACTTAAATTCTTAAAACATTGCTCATTGATCGCCTCTGCTGTGGATTAATCCTTTGGGGAATATTCACTAGTCATTGCATTGTGGATGGCAATAGCTGGCAAACAGTTTCATCTTATTGAATAATCCCTGTATTAACTAATTTCATTCCAAAATAGAGAACCCTTAAATCTGGAGTCATTTAGAGCACATGCCCCTCAGCATATCCCTCATATGATAAAATTCCCATTCATGTTTCCCGTATAGAAAATCATGTCAATTGTCCAAATAAGGTCTGTGGATAACATTCCCCGCAACTGCTATAATTGCACACACAGCTGTGTTGGTGGCATCACATGTGACTCATCATAGAGAAATGTCATTTTTAACCTTCAGTTAGTTCCTCATTATCAAATTTCTTATTTAAGTATTTAAAATATACATAAGATGTATGAGTCCTTACCCCAAGTGAAGGAGTTTAAGTACCTCGGGGTCTTGTTCGCGAGTGAGGGGACTATGGAGCGAGAG
>JAOEGT010039256.1:6847-23350 GCA_025447795.1 Speoplatyrhinus poulsoni | reverse complement strand
TTCTCTCTGACACCAAACCAACAGCTCCTCCTCCTACCATTCCCGGTGGCCCAGCAGAGACACAGAGAGCCTGTCAGTCACCCCACCCCCTCCTGTCCTTTCGCCATCACCCTGCTCAGCCGCAGACTGCTGGGAGGGGGGTTTTGTGCCTCCTCTCCTCTGATTCTAGTTTAATTCCACGCTGGCACCATATCTCTTCTCAAGCCTTTGCTCTCGCTAATGTCTTAGCGTGGCCCTTGTCAGGCATGGTTTCTCCGGCTTGCTTTCTTCGCTGTGTCAGTAACACATTAAAATGTTGTGGCGTGTGTGCGTGTAACCTTTTCACTCTAAGGACCTCTTCTATTTCTTGCTTGTTTTCTCTCTATGGCACCCGTTTGTAGTTCTCCACATGCATTTAGCAGATAGTGTCTGTGTTAAAACTTAGGACTGGTCTCTTGGGGTGGGGGTTGGAAAGACAAAGCTGTGATGCCATTTTGAACAATATTAAGAGTTGCCGTTGCTGTTGACGGCCTCGCTTTCTCTAGACACAACTCCGCTATCTGGCATGTTCACGCAAAGATTTCACTATAGACTGGAGTTGGTGTGTGGGGAGACATGACACAGTTGGTCTCACTCTATTTGAGTTAATAACCGTGACAATTAACATAGTTCATGGCCTCAAAATGGCTTCCAACCTTGTGCCTGTCTGTTTTATTTTTCCTGTTGATTTGCTACCATCATGTTTTATTTTTTATTTTATTATTACTAGTGTTCAAATGAATGAGATCAAATGGTTTAAGCATTTTAATAGGTACTTTGTATAGATGCAAATGTTTATTGCAATGGGAAGTAATAACTAACTTTGCCTTGTCGAAAGTTGGAAATAGGGCAAATTGTGGGGTTTACCCCAAAAATGCATTTGCGGTTTTAAAAACTATTGCGTATTAATTTTATTATAAATTTGTATGTTTGTTGTTTACATTTTTTGTATTTTTTTCATTTATTTAATGGTTGGATATAAAGGCAGTAACCCATACTGTATTGTACTTATCTATTACAAATGACCAGAAACCTGGGCCTTTACAGTTAGCTATGTGCTCTGAGCAAAGCATATTGTTGTTGCCATGGGATTTTATTTGTAAGAGGCGCCTTCTGTTCATAATGGCTTTCATTTGGACATTACGCAAACTGAGGCGCACCATGCGCGGGTTAGCTTACATTCACAAAGGGAATGTGCAACACTAGCAAATGCTAAAAGGCTTTAACGTGCTCTAGAACAACCTGGAGTATTCAGTACAGCTCCTTAACACTTATGAGATTGCAATAGAATAGATTTCCACGTCTACCACACTTTCTGTCTTTATACTTATTTGTTGTTTATATAATTCGAGCAGTTGAACTAGTCTTTCATTTCCACAAGTGTGGATTCAACAGTAGTATTGGTGTGTATTTGTGTGAATTGTTTGGGGGACAAAGCCCACCCCCTGGCCCCCACTGGATATGGATACTGTTTTAAAACGCTTATTGACATGTTGCCTTTCTGACAGTTTCCTTGCAAGTGAACATTGTTTCTTCCAAAGCCAACAGTGCAAGTGATTTCTCAGTCACATATTTCATGATGTTCAACTAACCCAATGTAAAGTGATTAGAAAATCATGTAAATGTAATTGTAGGCTGTATTTATAAACTTGACAACTTGAGTGCATTCATCATACAGCTTTTAGTGTAACTTGCTTTTATCCTCCATTCCTTATGGCATATACAGTGCTTCTAATGCCACTGTCAACATCAGGATTGATGTTCATCATAATTATGACTACCGGTATTGTTGTGTTAGTGGAGTGCTGATTATTTATTGAACTGTGTGTATTTGATATATATATATATATATATATATATATATATATATATATCTATATCTATGAAGCCAAAGACACTATATATATTGTCTTTGGCTTCATGAACCAAAAGTAACTAAATAGTTAGAGTAAAAAGCATTATCTTAGTAAGTAGGATTGCATTATATTGGCCATTCTGCATTGTGACAATTATTGCATCAACACTTGGTATTCTCAAATAAAGTTTTTCATTTGTGAAGTGTCTGTTTTTTTCTTTACTCTTAACTTAAAAGGCGTGTGTGTAACAATGTATCAGCAAATGCATGTGTATCTATCTATTGCATACATTGTTTTTCAATGCATTTAATATATAGTATAAACAAAATGCCCAGATAATTAGAGTAACATTGATGAACATGAACACCCCATCTCTATAACGGCCTGCTCCTGTTTTGTTCTCGTATAAATGGATGGAAGTATTAAACCCCTCTCATGCTGATACTGTAGGTACATTACTCAGCTCTTACAAGTCCTTACCTGATGAAGCTGGTATGGGCCTTCTATCATAGCTCACCATAGGCAAACAGTAATTCTCATTGATGTATGGATATGTGTGTTTCTCAACTTATGGTTACTGCCCGCTAACTTAAACGATATATTGCGGTAAGTTTAACAGGCCACATCCAATTAGCTACGCCATATTTAAAGGCTGTAATCTGGTTCTTGTGAGTTGATTTACATAATTTCGAATGCCTGATATGCCAAAAACTGCATACATGTTTGTTTTCTCCATTAAAATGACACACAAGCGGTTTGTAACATGTTTTAGGAACCCAAAGTCCTGTAATTCTGAGATGCACAATATACTGTATGTGTTAAGATGAGCATAACATGTCTGCATTCACGCATATGCTGTGATGCACACGCAAGAAAGCAAAACTTGCAAAGTCATTGTTTTGCTTTTAGAGCTGTGATGTGCACAAGAGCAGTGGATAGGCTGACGTGTGTGTGCGTGCAGGATGGCAGTGGGGCCCTCCAGCGCAGTGGCTCCTTGGGGAAGCTGCGAGATGTGTTGCGGCGGAGCAGTGAAATGCTGGTCAAGAAACTACAAGGCAACGGACCTCCTGAACCACGAAGCACTAGGTAAGACCCGCCAAATGGACACATCCTCCATTCTAGATGGGACACAGGTCATACACTTACTGCAGATGATTAATAACGAAAGCCCTAGTTTTTATGCTAAGGATTAGCTATATGACTATATAGTATATGTTTCTATATAGAACTACTTACTATAAGGTTGTGAATAATGCTTACATAACAAGTTGTAACTAGTAACTTCTGTGTAGGCCTACACAAATTAAATGTTTAGGGTACTTCAGCCCATCTCTGTGTGACTAACTTGATCACAAACTACTATTTCATTATGATTCAACAGCATGAAGAGAGCTTCATCACTAAATTACTTGAACAAGACCAATGAAGAACCTTTCCAGGTGAGCCATACTACATGCAGGGTTCCCACTTAAGTCACACGTCGTCAAATTCCCTGTAAAAGGGACAGACACCATGGCAACGGGTATGGGGGCCATCTAGTCAATTTTAAAGCACCAAATTGTGCCTTTTCTGTTTTCTCCATCAATTTACGGTGCAAGTATTAAGTAAAACACAATCCACACACCAGGTGACAATTTATAATGCAATATTCCATAACTCAACCAAAAAAGAAAGAAGATACAATTCCCTGACTTTCCATGTCTGGAATGGACTTTCTAGACATTATTATTCTAATAAGCACAGGACAGTCCTACTGTGGCCCAATATCAGTGTTGTGATTCATAGATAACATTGTTCAGTTTTCCTTTACATCCAGTGCATATCCAGTTAAATTAGTCTACTGACTGTCACTTCAAATGAAATGTAATGGAATCAAAACTACTAAATACTACTCCCTCAAGCAGGAGCTAATAGCTATGACCCATATATGTCATGATGCTAGCCTGGCTGCAATAAACCAACGCTGATCTCTGACTTCATGTTCCATTGACATGCTCAATATAATACTGCCCTCTAGTGAGCAAAAGGTGAATTTGCTGTTTTGTAGTTATTTAGATTTACTGAATTTAAGTTATTTTCTTATGTTTATCATTAGTTGCTGTAAAGTCAGATTTCCCCTCAGGGATCTCGAAGCATCGTGTTTAAATTATTTGTTGTCTTTATCTTCTGTCTCTGTCAGACTCGTGGTAGCAGCCGGCTAAGAGAGAGTCGAGGCTTGAGTTCCAGCACAGTGGACCTGTATAGTGGTAACTGAGTAATGGACAGCACACACATTCTCAATCAGCCTCCTCAACTGTAACAGCTGTGGCTGTTCTCTCCATGGCGATGCCAAAGTCTACCACTCCCCCCTGACCTGGGAAACCCTTCTCAGTCTTTGCTGCTTCAGTTTTATTTTATTGTTATTTTATTCATTTTATTAGATACTGTTTTCCCTAATTCTTCCCTATTCATTATCATTCTTCTTCTGATGCTGGAGAATGGACAGTTTTGCCAATAATATGGCCAAATGCCAAATATGCTTCTTTTATGTTTGTGCTGTTTGACTGACAATTTGTTTGCCTTAAAATCCTTTTTGGGCTTTTGTCTTCCTGTGCCATTCATTGTTTTAGTTGTGCTGATTTGTAAATGTGAAAAAAAAACAACAATCATTTAAAACTTTTGTTGGTTCTCCCAAAATATAGAAAAAACCCTGAATTAATTGTTGTTGGGGCTTCATGTAAAAATTAAGTAAACACTTTTGTAAGATGGTTTTATATAGATTGAAATTATTCAGATTTTGCCTATTGATAGTGTGTATATTTAAAACATTTAGTTTGTGTGTAGGGAAATGTGGGTAATTGTTATCCTACTATTTTGGCTGGGATTTCAGGAGTCTGCTTTGCATACTTTGTTGGTACAATGTAAAACCTTTAAGATAATCTTTTCTTCTCGACCTCCAAGACACAACTGCATGGAATAGCTATGTATTATTGTTGTCTAATCTGTTAATAAATGAAAATGCGTTATATTTGTCTGTGCAGCTGATATAAGAGTTAAATAAGAGACTGACAGAATATCCTGCATTTAAGACAAGAAACAATGTAAAATTGTGTAGCTCAACTTGGTAATGTTATTTTGGTCTGTTTGTCCTCTATAAATAAGGGTGTTAAAGCTTTCAGCTGCCATTTTCTAGTGCCATTTGTTACTCGCAGCTAGCTGTGTGAAAATAATTGTCCGTAGGGTTACTTTTCTACTCACTGATCACTCCAGTTAAGACATGGATGGGTGCATCCATTTGACTGCTGTTTACAGTGAGTTTTTTTTCTCAAAGTTATGTTTATAAATGTACACTGTAAAAGATAATTTTGCACAACTCGCAAATATGGGTATCGTCTGACTTTTATTAGGGTTTTTTTTCTTTCGAAAAAATTACTCAACTGAAATGTTGTAATTATAGTTGATCTGTTATGTTGTTTTTGTGTCTGACCTCAATCTTAAGGATTTGATCATCAGTGAACAATACAGTTTCAACTGCTAATCAGGGATTCTGGGATTTATTTCAGATTGTGTTGTTGGTAATAAGTATCTGAGTTTGTTTTTAGTAATCCTACTTTTAGTAAATATTACATATAATATTCATCCTTAACTGTTCAAAATAAACAGTTTATATCCTATTCCTTGATGGTGTTTCACTGTTAATGTAATTTGTATATTACACCTATAATTATGCTGACTATCAATTCTGTTGAATGTTTAAGTTCTTTTTGCACTAGATTTCAAATTGAAGTACAGACTACATGGTGAACAATACAAGGATACACATGATGACATACTGTTACATATTGTGAAGTTCAGATTTCTAGCCACAGTTGGAGTCTCTCCGAGTGGAATACCTACTTGTAGCAACCCTAAGAACCTTAGAGCTTTGATTTGTCTACTGACCGTTTCATTCACTTAAAACTGTCAGACTGCCATATACTGCCATAAAAATTAAACATGATTTTATATCATGCATAAGGCTGAAGTAGCTGTAATATTTATTAATTAATCTATCATAAACAAATAAGATCAAACACAGATGAAACCATGGTTGCTCTATTATAATTATGCTCTCTATTAGTTTAAGTAATATATTTTTATAACAATTTTCATTACGTTCATTAAGTTCCTAGTGTATGGCTTTGACTTGCTGGAGTAGATAATTATCTCATGAGTGAGAATTGAGACAATCTCCTGCATTTAAAGAAAACAATACACTTTTATAAAATGGTGGAGCTCAGTGGAGAACAGTAATTAGTAAGGAAGGGGGCGTATTCCTGTGCATTGGTAATATATTAGCCTGTAATAGTAAAGTAATTCTCAAATGCACTTGTATAGGTTTACTGGCTGACCCCCCCCCCCCCCCACCACCACCACCATTTCACAACTCTGTCACACACATACACACGTATACACACATGCACGCCATACACTATATGGCATAATCCTAATAAAAATTAGACCATACAATTTTGATAATTTGTATCCAATGCTTTGCGGCCCTGTTAACAACATTGCTTAATAGGCTACTGATTTTTACATGTGGCATACCTACCGTTATTTATTTTACCTATATCAGATGATGTATTGGGTTTACAACCTATTTTTCAAGAGACCTAGGCACAAGTGTTTCAAGAGACAAAAGCATAGTAGTTTTATGCCTCATGAGGTAGGCTTATAACAGAAAGAATAAAAACGGCAATAATAATAACACACCAAAACACAGATATTATTAATCAGGATTATACGCAATATACAATATAACACACAATATACACAACAATATTTGACAAACAATGCACCTTGGTTGTAGGCCGACTAAGTAGCCTATAAATAGTAGCCTATCGCTAATTAAATAGGCTATATATATTAACAATTGGTTATATTTCAGTCACATTTTAAATAGCATAAATGCATCTATAAAGTTGTTTGCCACGGCTCTAAAAAAGAAAAAACAGTGGAATTGTTAAAAATCCAATCTTCACGATCTGCCAGAGGGTGGCACTGTTGCATTCCTTATCCCGATTCCACCGCGGGTACCGGAAGAAGCAATGTGGGGAATGAAAGAACGGCCGACGGTAGGCTAATGTGAGTGGAAAGCAAAGTTGGGAACACCTCCGCCAGCGAACGAAACTCCAGAGTGTGCAAGACCGAACTGGTCTGGTGGTCTGTAGCCAGTGAATACGAGGCACTGAATTATCTGCGACAAGTAAGGAGACGGCAGATATAGCCTACACACGATTGATGTGCGGGTGTAATGTAAATGGTATCGACCGATTATACTACAGAGCTGTTGGCTACTTGCTTTGAAAGCGGCACACTTTGTTGGCCTCAGTCAGGCAAGTAAAGTGAGAGAGAGTCGATCGTGTGATTTCACAAGTTAGCATTTGTTATTAGCTCCTCATGTTTTTCCTTTATTTGGAGAGGAACACAGTGAACAGAGAGTCTTAACTCCTATGAGACCTGCACAAGTTGTACTAGGTTAGACTGTTCTACCTTTAACGTAGGCACTGACTTGCGGATCCCGTTTCGCTCCTTCTTCTCACCACGGTTTTCTCTAGCTGCAGGAGCAGGACCGGGAAGGCTCTGCGCGTTACAACCATGGAACTATCGACTAAGAGGCAAAAACAGGGACAAGAAAGCAGGACAAACTCAACAGGGATACTCGGCAGAATGCCAAATGTTCCAGCGGTCTACGCATTCGGCATTGTTTTCCTCCAAGGTTGGTAAACGAGCAGACGTCTTTTAGCGACTGCAGATTAATTTATCTTTTTCTTCATTGCAAATTCAGTAAGATACACTAGTAGAAGGCAAATCCATTAAATTAAGTTTTTTTTTTAGTAACCAGTGGCCTATTATTTTTTGAAGGTTTAAGATTAATTCAACAAAACAACTAACATGTAACTTAATTGCTGTTAATTTGTGTCATGTCCATACATGAGCCTATATCTCAGTCATAAGCATATCCTGTAAATCCTTAATACACCCCATAATAACACACAGCCTACGACGCCATATCTGATTATCATATTAATTCTAGACCTACATTGTTTGGATTTATGAACCCCCATCTGACCCAAATCCTTAGTGAGGAATACACAGGCTATATGCCATGTTATGGGTTGGTGTGGTTCAGAAAGCAATCGGCCCTAAATAGGAACTGAGGCACTATAGAGGATATACCCTCCTCTTAAATTCATAACCTCAACAGTCTAAGAAAGCAAATCCAGACCGATCCTTCCTAGTTTGTTCAAAGAATGTTCTTATCCTGCCAAGGATCGGGCTCATGAAGTCATAACTCGTCTTGTCAAAGCGAGGTGAATTTCATTTGAGCGCTTGGCTTGTAATGAGCAGTACATGTATTTTGCTCCACTTTCTGTGGAGCCATGATACCCACCATGCCTAGATACAATAATCCCCCAAGTTGAAGTGTGCGCAGTGCTGTGCCCTCCCCCAATCCTTCTCATGGTGCCCACTTAGGGATGAATGTGTCCTCTGTGTAAAGGCAGTGCTCAGACCTCTGTTTATGAGAGCAATGAATAGAGCCAAGCCAGGTACTGTCACAACTGTTGTAGACATTCTGCTATTTTTAAAGCTGCTTTCTCACGAACGCACTAAAGCTAAAGCCACTTCTGGCTACAACTGCCTTCAGATGGTTTGGACAGTGATTGTATAGTGGTCTATTTCCACCCACCCCAGCGCATTAACGGCCATGCCAAATACTCAATGTTACAGAACCTGGTCTGCAAGATTAGATGTACTTTTTTCTTTCCAAAGAATAACTGTTTTCTTTCTGTGTGGTTGAATAGCCATTAGATTTTTGAGTGTTTCTACTTCCAGAGTGTAGTAGAGGAACAGTGAAGTGTTGACACTCTCCTCAGGGAAGATGAAAGCCCTTTACATCCATAATGCAAACGCAGTGTCTGCCCCCCATAGAGTCTCCTCTCCTACCTTTTTGTTATACTGTGATTTTCTTCCCCAGTTGCTCCTCTGTTTCACAATAACATGTCAAACCTGAGGTATTCATGTATTTAATTAGTGGTCCAAAATGTTTGGTTGGCATTCTCTCTGGTGCTCTTCTCCTGGCAGACCCTTTTCTTTATCTCTAGCTGGAGAAAGTTTTTCTCTCAGTTTGCCTGGGCTCATTAATAATAAATGTGTTGATGTGTAATACAAATCGAATAAGAGTGTCTACAAAGTGGCATTGTGTGTGTGTGTATAACGGTGACAGTAGTGTGCAATATGTCTAGCTATTCAAGAGCCTAATGGCTAGCGGGCAAAAGCAGTCCCTGAACTTGGTTAAGGTGCTGGCTTTTTTATTCTTTACCGTTTGCCAGTCTGTAGCAGAGCAAGTGGTTAGTGAGTGCATGAGGATTTTATGGGCCTTCTTCCTACATCTCTGGGTGTAGAGGTCATTCATGGCTGGCAGCTCAGTCCTGGTGAGGCAAACCATCGAGGGTGGTGGTGTTTCCAGCCAGGATACTGCATACTGCTTGTCTGTAGATGTTGGTGAGTGTCCTGGGGGGAAGGGTCCATGCCAGACCTCCTCTGTGGAGAGGGAAGAGCTTCATGCTACTGTTACATATTGGTTTAATTATAGGAATGTTTTTATTTTTTCCTTTTATATTATCTCAACAAATGGCTTGTATTTTTGTCTAAAGTGTGTACAGGAAGTAGGTATTTCCTAAATGTTCTATGTATAATAGAACATTGAAAAAGCCATAATTGTTATCTATGAGACCACCCAATGATGAGTTATTGTTTGGCAGGGGGTGGGAGCGACTCTGAATGATTTCTCTTTAAAAAATCTGCCACAATATCAGGTAGTATTCACTTCTGGGGGAAACCGTTAGAGTAAGGTAGGACACATTATTACTACACATCATTGGACTGGCTGGGAAAGTCATGCTACCAGTGGCTGTATGGGGATTCTTCCATACACAGTTGCGGCGAAACTTCTGCATTTAATTAACCCTGTGTGAAATGGAACCCAATAGGAGGCTAACGGTAAATCTGATGTGGATAGAATTGGCTGCTAGATTCTTCATCTCCTGTTTCAGTTGGAGTGAAAGGTTCTGTCACACTGTCTAAAGGGTGGGGTAAAGTACAACCGCTTCAATACGGTTTTTAGGCTACTAAGCATGTTTGTGGGGTAAATAGACAATACAATCTGTGAGACTAACACAAGTCAGCAAACTACGATAACATATGCTTCTGGCATTCCATTTGCATTAAACTTATACTGTAATGGGCATCAAACCAAAACTTCAGATGTTAAAAGCGCTCATACAAGGGGAAAGTTGAGGACAGACATACTTAAACATTATCTCCAACTTTCTATAGTGTTTGTGTTCATAGACATAGGCATGTATAAGATTTATTTCACCATATAATTAAGTGGTACGTATACAGTACCTAAGGACAGACAGGAATGTCAATTGAGACTGGCTGGGCTCTACAGAGGCTAGCCAAAGGTTGCTGTTCTCTAAATGGCATGTGTGAGAGCCCAACAAAGGCATTCACACACAGCAGAGAAAGCCCTGTGGATAGACTGGTAGTATAAATAGGTCTGCCTCTCTGCGAGGTAAGACACAGGCCACTGCATTTGTGAAAGTGCAAATGAAGGATTCACTCTGGTCTTCTGCTGGTCATTCATCAGAATTGATTCAGTCAGATATGTTTTATTTAATACATGCCTTCATGGACTTGAATGAACCACCACATATGGTCTGTGTTCTTGCAAGGAGAACACAGACTCCTCAAGCAGTGTATTACAGAGGGGCGACTAACCTCTGTTTCCCCAAGGGGGACGTTTTCTCATACACTACACAGATGGAATGGCCCCGTACCACAGACTTCCTCCACACCCCTTTAGGTTTCTCAGAAACAGATTATGCTGCAAGAAAAAGTCATCCAGTTCCTACCCTTGTGTTTGACAGTCACATTGATTAGAGCTGTTTGAAGTCTGATAAAACGCTGGTCAGAAACAACAGCCTCATCCACCTCAAAGACATCGGTGAAAGAAAAACGGCTAGAGGCAGAAAGGTGTTTTTTTTGTTTGTTTTTTTTTTGCACGTAAAAAAGGGTGATCAAAGCACCGTTTCCAGTTTGTAGAAAAGATCACAGTCAGCCTTGGACACCCAGTGCAGGAGAAAAGCAGCGTTTGGATCGCGTTAAGTGCAGTGGATGTGCCACTCATGGCCATGTGATGCAGGCAGGGAGTTGGAATCTCCTTGACATTCCTTTTGCTAGAACCAGGGGAACAACAGTGCTGCTCACAGTGTAATCAATAAAGGCTGATCGGCAAGGGCCCATGTGCCCAATGCAGCTCAATAAGGGTTGATTGCTGTATCTACTGGTGGGTGCGTGCGTGCTCACGCGATGCATGCAGTAGCGTCCCTTCTGGGCTCTGGATTCAGACCCTGTGGTTGCAATTCGACCAGCGCCTAGATGTCTGTCTGAGTGTCTGTCTGTAATCCCCCTCTCCCTCTGAACATGTGTCTGTCTTTCTGCCTGTCTGTCTGGCGTTCTGGCCCTGATATCTTGGCTGTGGGACCATGGCAGCGGTCCCCTACCGATTGTCTCATGCTGGGCTGGGGCTGGTAATGCTTGACATGTCACTCGTGCGCATTTGTATGGTTCTTTATGGGTAGGCGTAGACTATAATGTAAGGAGGTACAGAGGAATTGGGCCCACTCAGCACTGCATTGTGGTTTCGAGTGCAAGGTAAATTCCAGAAGATACAAATTGAGGAGTGTCCCTTTCTCAAATAAAGCTCTGATCCAAGAGAGGACCTCATTACAGTACATGCAGTAGCATGTATGTGTGGGCATGACTAAAGTCTGGCAGCAAATGGAGGGTTGTTGTTGTTGTTCTGTGTGATTCCTGTCACTGGAGGACTGTAGGTCAAATCAAATCCCAGGCACAGGCCTTTTGTTCCACTGTGTTGAATCCCAAGCACATGTATTGCTTCCACTATATTCAAATGAATCCAATTAGAAGGTACAGGAATGCCTAATTTGGCCTTAGTCTATGGGAAGGGGGTGGAGATGAGATGGGAGTCTGGCATGCAATTGCATAATGCCGACAGCTATTAACTCTTTGTTTCCCGAAGCTGAATGATCCACAGGCAGACCTGAAGCAGCCCCCCTCCATCCACTAGTGCTTTGAAGAGGGACAATTTGCTCTCGATCCCTGAAAGTATTGCAGCCCATGCACAGACCCATACAGTGCCTTCCTATGTACCCCCCACTTCCCTGTCTACTAAAGCCTGTGTGTGGGGACCATAGCACTGTATGGTTTGCAATGTACAGTTTGTTGTATGACTTGAGCTGGTGGCTTTATCAGCTCTTGGCACGCGCAGCATGTGAATGTTTTAGAGCTTCACCGTCTTTTTGAATCCATTCTCATACATATTGGATGTGGACCCGCTGCCACACTACCTCCAGTGTTCTCCCAACCCGTAGAAAAGCACAGTTTGAGCTTTCTGAACGTCCTCTTCCGTCAGTATTTCTGCTGACATGTTTTTCTTCGCGTTCTTCATAAAGGAACCGTGAAAGGAGCTAGGTGTTGGGAAGAAAACGCATTGGTAAAGTGATTTGAGAGACTGCTCAGGCCAATGATGCATATTTCAGGCGATGTTATTGTCAGTAAGATGTAATTTGCTAACGTTGACTTAACACCAGTGACAAGCAGGAGTGTACCGTTTGATTGTAGATGATAGAATCCTTGCCAAATATGAAAGGCGTGGGCATCTCTTAGAACACATGGCAGCCATTTGTAGAGAAGTAATCGCGGTGTATTTTGTTACTGAAAACGAGTTCCACCGGTGACCGTTAATTTAGTTTTTTGCCTTTTTCCTGTGGGAGCTAGGTGGCAGGAACACGATGTAAGCGTGAACGTGGAATCACAAGGCTGAAGTTCAGAGCCTGTAGCGATTACTAGTTCCTGTAACCTCCATTACGTTCCGTCAGCTGTTTGGCTTCAAAGACGCTGCTGCTTAGGTTTGACTGATTGTCCCCCTTGGCACAACCCTCGCTCCCTCAACACTTTGCTGTACGGTCAAGCCAGGTTTCCAGCGTTTTCTAATAATATGAATTAATTTACTTGTAACGTGCGTTTCTTACATTCAATGCTACAAACAACACCAGTAGCAATTAGCAGATAAAAGCATAAACACAATTCAAGATATTAATACATCATCAGAAACCTTAGCAGACAGAACAATAATTGAATGAAATAGTAGAAATAAAGTAAAATGAGTGGGTTAGGAAATGTACGCACTTTATATGCCTTTTTCCAAAGGTGTGAAATAACCTACTAATAACCTACTGTGCAAATGTTTATTATCATCGATATGGTCACTGCATCTAATGTGGTAAAATGCCATAGTTTCATGATTTAGAAAGCACATAATTCTACACGCTGTTTTGATTTCTAGCTCTCACTATATGCTCAGCATCCATGGTTCCAATCAGAGCAGCTGTATATTAACATGGAAGCACGTCTCAGTGAATCCTTCTTACAGAAGGAGAGAGAGAGAGAAAAAAAAACCCAGCTCCAGATAGCTCCAGATAATGGATTAAACGGATTAAACTGGTCTTATCAAATGTGGGCATATGGAATTGTTAATAAAAAATAAAATAAAAAGTGAGTTAAGTACTTTTCCCTCCTTGCCTCTGCGAGAATCATTTATCTCACATTTCCTCAGTTGTAGCAAACTCAGTCTTGCATGGGCTGTCCACCAGCCAAGCTCTCTGCTCCACCGACGTATTTACTGCGTGCGTAATTACCCGCCAGAGTCTCTCAGGACCCCAGGTCTGTGGCAACGCTGTGTTTAAACAATTAGCCCCTCCTGCAGAGGCATTACGTGTCACGTGTTAATGAGAGGAGTGGCAAATCATCCGTTTCCGATGCATTACATGAATTAAACCTCGGCGACGAGCCTCTTCTCCCCCTCCTGCCCTGTCTTTGTTTCGTCAGCTCTGCTGTTGACCTATACGCTTTCTGACTGTGTCTGTGTATGTGAAGCCTCACTCGCTATGTATCTGCCCTCTCACGCTCTAACCTCTGCTTGAATGTCTCCGACGGAGGGCCAGCACAACTTGGAGGCTGAATAACACCTCCTCATTACTTTGTGCTGCATGGGGAGGGTGGTTGTCCTGACAAGATGTGAGGTGACAAGCTCCTGTGGCCTGGTCTCTACATTAGGACCCCTCGCTTGCTTGTTGACGGTATCATCTGGAACTGTGCGCTCTGGTCCCTGGGCTTCGACACGCTGTTCGTCTCTCTCCATTATTACAGTGGGGTCAGAGGTGAGCTCGTCGCCATCTGCCTTGACAACCCGCTTCCCGCCGCTCAAATGTGCGATTTCCCTTTCGACTTTCCACGATGGATGTTGTGCAGGCGGACAGCTGGAGTGTCATCCCGGAGGACAAAGCAATAGTGGTCTCTGTGCGGGTGCTGCTGGTGAGCGTTTCAGTCCTGTTGATTAGCAGGCTTGCGCAGGGCATTGTTCCCCGTAGAGCTGATGACAGACAGCAATGTCGGCGAATGCGTCTGACATAAAATGGCAGACAGTGGCAGATAGGCGAGAAAGGGGATGTTTGTGCGGTGGTGTTTCCTACCGACGTTGTATGTCACTGTGGAGAAGGAATTCATCATGGTCTCCCCGTCCCTAAATGCTAGATTTCCCCAGGCAATACAGGGGCGTGATCAGAGGACCCTCACCCTGGTACGGTCCAACAAGAGGAGGGGGGGGGGGAAGAGACCTCAATTTAGAGGGTCCGTGTGTGCGTGCGTGTGTGAGAGTGACCTAGGAAGCGACCTTTCCGGGCGAACCGGGCAACAGCCTCGGAAGGAGGTAGCCAGCGAGCTGTGGGTTGTTGACTTCCTGTAGAGCAGATGGAGGCCGTCGTGGTCCTCGGGAGCCCGCGGGGATTTCACCGCACCCGGCTGGAATCCAGTAAACATGTCAGCGCTAACGTACGCCGCTCAGGAAGGGAGTGCGCCCGTACGTCCGTCTGTGTGGAGTGTTTACGCCCATGTGGTGCCCTGTGGTATGTGTGTGCTTGCGGAATGTGCATCTGTTTGTACACATCGGTCACTGCAGTCTCCAGTGCCGCTGTCTGCCGTGACCATCTGGCAAAGAGGGCAGAGTTGCCTTTGTGTTCGCTGTTAAAAGTATTCGATTGGCCACGATGCATCACAGAGTGCCACCCATGCACGAGCACACGCAAAGCCTGCCAGTGCGGCCCTGAAAGTGTACAGCCATGTTTGTGTGCGATGTGTATACAGGAGAAACTCACACAGCCTGGGATTCTGGGAGCCTTGGACTGTTGTAAGTGACAAATGGAAGCACGTTGTTATACTCTACTACAGAAAGGGAAGGCCATGATGTTCACATAATGTATTGTGTACTGATTCACATTTCTTGCCTTTTTATAAAAGAATATACACACATCTACACATTTATTTGAAATATAAATCATAATAGAGAGAGGTTCAAATGAATTACGCAATCTTTATAGTAATTTGTTTAAAAATAAAATATTTAATATCCTACATCATACAATTTATGCTCGGGGTCAAAAATGGCATCTCCCAAGGTTAGCCAATGTTTGCTGTTCTCTGAAAGGCATGTGTGAGATCCCAACAAAAGCCTTCACACACAGCAGAGAAAGCTCAGTGGATGGACTGGTAGTAAAAAGAGGTCTTCCTCTCCAGGAGGTAAGACACCTCCCAGCTCTGCACTGGTAACTTGATGCTGGAAAAAGGGATGTGTGTATTGGGTGGGGGTGGCTTGGGGGAAAGCCTAAACTTTAACTTCCCTATATTATTTTAACTAGTGTGCACCTGAAATTAGTTGAATTGAGTCCTGACCCGTAATAATCTTTTGATACAGTGGTACACTGACACATTTGACACTTCATTGCATATGTGTAATTGATGTGTAACTGTTTTTAAAGAAACAAGCAGAATTATAGTTGGGTATTGGAGCTGTGCCTGTTGCGTTTTTGTGCTATGACTTCACTGGGCCCCTTTCATGTGCGTGCGGATAGTTTCCAGGCAGACGTCTTGCGATGCTTTGTGTGCGTTCTGTTGTTCTGCCATTTTGGAGGAGGCCAAAGAAAAGACCCAGTGAAAAGGTACACCGCTGCCTTCCCTGCAACCTCGCTCGTTCCGCTTTCAGTGAGGTCAGATGACACTGGAGCCCTGGTTGCACCTCTTTCTTTCTCACTCATTCTCACACTGGCTCATACGTGGATAGAGATGTTCGTTGTCCACCACAGCGTCTCATGACAGACGGCTGTACGTCAGTTGAAACAGTGTTGCCCGTTAAAGGGAAACTCCTCCACATGTGTTCAGAATTACCCTGTTGGTTGAAATTCAAAACATATTGTTTTTGTTTGAAAGTACTGAGTGACTGGCACGCCACTCGACTGCTCCCCTTATTGTTCTGGGGTTTGCTGTAACGCAATCACAGAGTGTACCTTTTTTAAACATTTATAAAAGTCAAATTCGACATTTTTTTTAAATTATGGAGCAGTTAATCCACATTTTCATTTGTGTGCTTTGTTTTTTTTTGGGGGGGGGGGGGGGGCAAGAAATG
>JAOEGT010039237.1:0-14608 GCA_025447795.1 Speoplatyrhinus poulsoni | reverse complement strand
CCCCTCGTGTTGCTGGAGTATGATTGGCCACCCTTTGTGTTGCTGGAATATGATTGGCCACCCCTCGTGTTGCTGGAGTATGATTGGCCACCCTTTGTGTTGCTGGAATATGATTGGCCACCCCTCGTGTTGCTGGAATATGATTGGCCGCCCCAGGTGGCTACTGTACTGTAGTGCTTTAGATTAGACCTTTGCGTGTGTGTCACCACATTCACACACACTCCAGTGTATGAGTACTCCAACTGCCACACCCTCATATTCCCTCTGTCTCTCTGTCAACAAGGGACTGATCAAGTCGCCTTATTCAAGCACACAGATGAGCAGTGTTTATATGTAACAAAACGTAGGCGATGGTGGTACATGCATAGACCATCGCTGGTCAGGGCAGGCATGGAAATCAGGTAAACTTATGTTCTCGGTGTGTCCACACAGTTGTGGTCAAAACCACACTCAACTGAACTACAAACTTCAAAAATCCACGACTCTATAATGGCTCTCTTAAGGGAAGAAACTTTTTTTTTTTGCCACTACCGCTTCAATTAGCCCAATGCAATATATAACGCTTTAAAACGTGTGTGTTAAATATGTGGTTTGTGTTTTGCAAGTAGAACACGCTCTATTTACTAATAATATTAGCTTAAATTAAGAATGTTCTGTTGTAGTAGTTGTAGGACTGATGTCACTTGCTTCCCTGGGTTAGATGTATGTATTCATGTATGTGGGAAGAGATGAGATCAACATTTAGTTAATTAATTTCAGTAACCAAAAAACAGTGTTCCTACTGTACCACAATGTAATAATAAACGTAATTTATAGAAGCACCTTCAAGAACAGTACAAGGTGCTTTCACAAAACCAAACGTCTGCAGCCCGTCGCACACACGTGGATGTTAAGCATAGTGTTAACATCTGAAATGATGATGCCACTTAACTGGTGTAGTGACTGGTTAAAGACACCGTAACTGGTCTGAGAGATTGTCAATTACACGCTCACCCTGTCAAACCTGTGATCAAAAAACGTTTTTGTGGCCAGTCAACCACCTCTCGCTGAACCATACATGTATATAAACTGTCACATTCTGATTGATGTTGCTGCAGATTACAATAAAGTCAAAACTTTTCTATTGTTTCAAAAACACAGAGTTTTACAACTTAAAATATACCATATACCACATTTACTCTGCAACTTGTGCATTGTTATGCAAGAACATCACACATCAACTATTTAGTCTATTTCATGTGAGTGTGTGTCTTGTCATGTCATGCATAGACATGTAGAGTAGTTTCCACCCTTTAACTGAGCATGTAGTCATAGTTGTCACGGTTACGGGGTTGGGCCTGCACGTTTAAACACACCACACCTCTTCATTCTGTTGGCTAACAGGTGTGGTTGGGCAAGAGAGGTGAGAATGGAGGCTGATTGGAGAGTCATAAACTCATAAAAGTTAGTGGTATGAAAGCCTTTGCTTTGCCTTGTCAGTAGTTATTTCTTGGGCGCTAAAGACCAGCTCAGATTTGGAAGAAATTAACATATCTGCTCATACTTGAAGGTAATAACATCATCCTCTCCATTGTTAACATGTTAGCTCATATCTGCTGTGTGGTTTTATCAGGTGCTCTGTGTTTGATCTTCACATTGCTCTGGTAAGTCAACTGGCTCACATATACAAATATGTTTGTGCAGTAAATCCTCAATGGTAATGTACTATAAACTATAATTGACTATTAAAAACAACCATTCAATAAATAAACATGATTTAACAACCTGCATTTAGAAATTCCAATCGTTTTGTGTGTTTATGTATTTCAATACACAGATTTTGTGACCCTCAAAAACATTGGTGCCCACAGCATCATTGAGATGGAGATCAGAGAGCAAGACTCAACCAGGTTAGATACATTTGGTTGTTATATGATACTGTATTGTATTCATGTATAATGGGTGTCACCATTAAAACCAGAAACAAAGTAATTTGTTTGGTCCAGTGTTGGGCATCTTTCTTGCTACAGCTACACGCACAGTTGTTTACAAACCCAAACAGAGCTCGCTGCAGAGGAAATGGATTGTAGGGATATCAGCTGTAAACTTTAAATGGACTTGTGTTTGTCTGCATATCTTCAATAGGTGTTATACACTGCCAGGCCAAAGAAGTTGCATTTGGATTGGAGGCATTGTTATGATCTAAGCTCAGCAACATTATGTGTCAATAAAATGCCTTCCGGAATGAATGACATTTGAAATTTTATTATATTATCCCATCAATGGATACCAGGACAACAATGACAGGATTAATCATGCTGAAATTGTAAACAAGTGGTATGGGAACTTGAGGATTAATTGAATTGGCCCTGACCCGTAGCCCCACTGAAATATTTTGGATGTGCTGGAGACTTTTATGAATGGGTAGACGATAGATATCGGAAAAAAATATATGCAACTCTTTATGGAAATAAATGTTTTGACATAACAAATAATGCCAATGTGCACCATTATCAATGCTAAGGGTGTTTTTTTTTTGTCCAGGCAGTGTACGTGTGTGTACATGTAGTACAATGTAACTGGATAGTCTGAGCTCACAGAAGGTCACAGGGTCACGGGGTCATGGGGCTTCCGTTCCCTGTAAGCATCCTTGAGCAGAATGCCTAACCTCTATACCTGCTCATGAAAATGCATTGTAAAAAGCATTCACCAAAATACCATAACTGCAATGACATATACATATATAATATTGTTCACACTTGATCATCAAAGATGTGATTCAATCAAACATGACTGAACTTAATGGTAAAGTCTAAAATGTTTCTGTTTATAAAATGTAAAAAAGGTCATATTTCCTGTTCCTTGATTGGCCCATTCACTTTTTCTTCAGGCTAATCCAAATTCTCCCACTACGAATATATTTAAAGTGTAGTAAAGGTATAATAAGTGATTGTAAACTTGTATTACATATTACATATTTACTTACATATTTTGTCAAATTAACCAAATATCTCCTCGCAGTCTGCTAGCTTATTGTTTTCTGTGTGTACTGAATATAATAATATGGTACTTATACACAGTCCTTGCTCTGAAAAATAGGAACACGCAAAAAACAGTATCCTAGCCTCCGCAATGCGTTTCAATGTATGGGGACGAACCTCTGCAGGAGCACCCTATCGCATTGAAAGGAGAGTTGTTTTTGAGTTCAAATTTAGCAAGCCTCAAGATTGACTTACTTTACCCTTAAATAAGTAGCCATAATGAGTTGGTTTTTCAGTTTGTAAGGTTATGAGGGTTACACACTTTACCCAAAGGTAGTGTTTTGTATGCCCTTTTGCTGGGGCACACTAACCTCCGATCCCCTTATAAATCAAACAGATGGGATCAGGATGACCTTTTGACTGAACCCTAACCCTAACCCTTGTGTGCATGCCTGTGATTGGGTCTCATAGCAAAAGGCACATGCAATTGTGTAGACATAGCTAAATGTATTAACATAACATTGTTTCATTTAAATCTTCCACATGCAGGTCAGTGCTTTCTGAGGTAGAGAAGACTGCAGAAGATGAACACATTACTACTTGTACTGCCAGATATACGGATATGACCACTAGTGTGTCTGACGATGATTCAGGTGCTTAACATTTTTGGTTGTACAGCAACCATAACAGGAGTTGCTGTATGTTGATTCATGATGTGTTTATTTGTCGCACATACAGACAGCAGAAATGAATGGTAGTGAAATGTGTGTTAGTAGTGCACAATTCAATAAACGTAATAGAAAGATAAAGTACAAATTAAAAGAATAATACTGTATATATTCACAATACACAAAACATATTAAATCATTGAAATAAACATAAAATAATGGGTAACATTTAAACTGACAAAGTGAGAGTATACAATATATTTGTATCTCTAATACTGTTATACAAAATACTAAACAAGAACCACAGTAATCACTTTGACCTCTACTAAAGAAATAGTATACACATTCTTATGGTACAGTAATACAGTCAATGTACAATTGTATTGATGTCATATGCATTTGGTTGAAGGTTTTCAGTCTAACATCTCTGAGAGGGCCTGTGGAAAAAAAAATGTTTTCACTTAAAATGCTGTTATAATATAACTAATATTTTTCCAAAATGGTCAGATGATGACGAAATGCATAACTTCGTTGAAGGAAACTCGTCCGATTTCACACTTCCAACTGGCAAAGAAGCAGGTAGCACACGCACACACACACACACACACACACACACACACACACACACACACACTATCACTGGAATTTGCTGGCTTCCAGACATGAGCAGGTCTTATGCAATATTAGCAAGGTATCTCGGGATAAGCATCAACACAGTTTGTTCCCATCAGAAGAGGCCACACCAGTGGTTTCGAGGAACACAACTCCTACAGGTGAAAGGTCAGGTAAGAAAACATAACGTGTTTAGGTTCAGTGGTGCTTCAGTAGATATACTGTTGTTGTCTGTCGTCAAACATTCACGTCTGTCTCTGCAGGTGACACAGAGGACACGTTGGTATGTCTTGAAGGTAAACCTCTGCATTGGCATACAGTACATTTCGTTCCTATTTTTTTTTACTCTTAAAGGTACAGTCCGCTATTGTAAGCTTTTGTGAAAACAGATTCTGGTGTTTCTACACAGCCATGGAACAAAGTGGTGCAGACCACGCCACACAGCACTATCCTAGCCTTCGCAATGCATTTCTATTGTGTGGGGCGGAGCTTCTGCGAGGGAGATGTATTTTTGTATTGATCTAGTTCAAATATCCACAAGCTTTCTCCAGAATGACTATACCTTTTTAACTCTCGTTTCTGTCATATTGTCTTTGTTCACAGGAGCTGCTGAGGCGTTACATCTCTCGATCCCAACTACAACCAGAGCAGGTACACAGACCTTGTGATTGCCTAGTAATATTATTTTCCTAATAACGTTTAACAGTATCTTTGACCAGAGTCTTTACACCCACTGCTTAGACAAAATGTGCAAAACCCATCAATGCAAATGAATGGAAACGCTATCAAAACTAACATATGCCACAATGTATCATCAGTTTATCAAGCTGTGTTTACCACCATTACCAATCCATCCATGAAGTGGAACATTGTGTACTGTACTAGTAGTTAGGAGCCCTTATCATTACGCAGGCTACTGACTGCAGTTTGTTTGCTACCAGGTGTCTTTAAATTATTATTTATGTGTCTTCAGATTTGCCAAGCAGCTTACCACTGTCGGGATCACGACCCATGAAGAAGGTTCTGCTTGCTCCAGCCCTCAGCCTATCGTTAGGTATTACATATGGATCAGTATACAGGTTCAATGATGTATGTCACATGGCAAAATATCGGGCCAGTGAGTGTTTAGCCTTGTGATACCGTTCTGCTATTGCTAGCTCCAGTTTAATAAAGACGCATTTAGACTTTCAGTCTTGAACCCCTCAATTCAAAAGCATTTGTCATAAAGGCGGTGCTAAATTGCTAAAATATACTATACTATAGTAAAGTAAATTGATATTCTCTAATTTTTTTATACAAAGAAATATAAATTTAGCTGCTATGTATCAATTATTATGTAGTCATTTGTCAACCAATGATTCCTTTTTAAAGTAGCAGTAATAATAATAATAATAATAATATTTAATTTAATATATATATATATACTCTATATCCATCCATCCATCTTCTCCTGCTTATTAAATAAATACTGTATATATAATATATAATTGTATTTCAGGACGCCTTTCAAAACACTCAAGGACATCTTACATAGTACTGTACATAGGCAAATATAAATATCAATATAACACAGTTTGTTAAGATATATAGTATGGTATTGGGCATAGGAATATACATTTTTAGAAACAATATACAATTAAATAAAATGTAATTGTATCACATTTTACATCAAACACCAGAGGTTGGGCAGAGTATACTGTGTACATGTCTCCCAGTGGACTGTTATGTGCTGTCCAAACCCAGTTGGGTAGAGACAAATGATCACGTTGTATGCTAACGCCAAGTGGTGTAGTATTATAATGTGCTGGAAAGTTCTAGACGGTAGCTTCAAATAGCATTTAACACAAAAAAATACTCGCACATTTGGATCCACAGGACGCAGTGATTCCACAATGTCTGATGACTTCCCTGCTGCTTTCCTTTCCCCCACCGCTGATGAAGATGACACAGAGTTGGACTTAGACCTAGATGCCATGGAAACACCATCCGACAATGAATCATTCCCCTTCTCTCTATATGACCTGAACATTGAAGGTGAGATGCATGCATCCATCGTGTTGTTAATATTGTTCCAATTAACAAAATGACACGAGACCATGCCGTATGGGCCCATCCACCTCATTCCTGAGCGACCTACTGTATGTTTGCAGCCATGGTAACCTTTAATGCTTCACTTCCGCTCGATGTTCAGAGAGAAACGATGAGCTCAGGTTTATTCTGTGCCATGGTTGGCTAGTTAAACAAATGTAAACTACTACTACAAAATAAAACTGTTAAATCAATGTACTGTACCACTGCTAATATAAGATAATAGCTAAACGGAAACGACGAGCAGGAATGGTTATTAATGCGCTATGAATCATGGGAAATATCTCCAATCAGGAATAAGGTGGATATAATCACCTATCATGTTACAGTGTCAAATGTTGATCAGTTAATGAAAAATAACCCTAAAACACATACAAATTGAATAAGGGGGAGCAATATGTGGCTCTTAAATGAACACATCATGGAGACGCAAAGCACACACAATGTTCCACTGATAAATAGTCTTAGTTCAATGCCTAATGAATGCCATTTTAAGATTGAACTGCACATTTTGGAGTAAACGTGTTATGACTAGTCCAAGGCACACCTGTGCAATAGTCATGTGGTTTCATCAGCATATTAAACGCCACACCTGGCGTGTGCATTGATTTTAACATATTGATGAACACACTGTAATATGAGAGCAATACACCGTTTGTGTGCATAGAAAAAGTCTTCCATCTTTAAATTGAAACAAAACAGTGTTGCGTTTGTATTTTTTGTAACCTGCGTCAACATACAGCTAAACGCTACATTGCGGAAATGTGTCTGTGTGCGCTCCAGCCGAGATGCGTCGCCTCGGCGTGGCTTCCTGTCAGCCCAGGGCTCACGGTTCCGGTCCAGGGCCTCGTTCTGGCCCCGGGGCTGAGGCGGCAGGAGCGGCGGACCACGCTGCACAAGCGTTTCTGGGGCAAGAGGACACAGTGGACAGCAACGGCACCAGGTGGCGCTGTGTCTCTGTGGGAGAGCCCCCTCAGGAGAGCAGGGTTAATATGAGTGTCCTGGAGCCCTACCTCAGAGTGCTGTCCCATGGAGGTGAAAGCATGGATACAGACAAGTACACTATATAGAGGAGACATGCCACTTAGAGAATTGTGAATGGAGCTCTGTGGAAGAATTCTGAAATGCAAATATGGCAGCTAAAGGAAAATATCAAAATAATAACGCACAATATAATGCAAAAGAGCCAATCATCTGCGTTATAACTGCCAACAAAAAGTCATATTTTTGTAGTTCAGTCTAACAAAAAGTCATGTTTATATGTCTTTTTAGAGGCGTCATAAGGAAAACACAGGTGTATTGTAGCTCATACAATTAATCGTTGGTTTGTTTCATGTCAGTATATCAAGTATAGGCATATCTCGTGAAGCAAGCAATACATTGTCAATGCTGGTGCACTGGTGAACTATACTAACAGACCTACAATTTATGAGTTACACCTGTGTTTTCCCTATAATATGACACCTCTGAGGTACATTCTAAGTCATTTTAACATGGTTAACATGGAAAATATGTTCGCTAGTGTACAGTATGCTGTTTAGCTGGTAGATGTGTTGTTTTCATGTCATTTTGAAATGCGTACATTTTTGTGAAGCTGTAGCAGTGGCTAAAGTGACTCGTGTGCGTCCTATTGTTACCAAGCTACCTAAAATGGTGGAAAGATATGTGACATTCATGTGATTTAATATCATGCTGGTTTCACACAATACATTGGTGTGGCCAGACCTAACACTGACTTATCTTCAAGGTTACTATGGTGATGGTATGAATGACATCATCGTGTTCTCTTCCTGCTATTTGCCTGAGAACAACCTGAAGGATTATCAGTATGTAATGGATAATCTATTTAGGTAAGACATGCAGGCATACACACACATACATACACACAAAATATGCATTTATTAAAGGTTTTATGTTGTAATATACCTTTTAACATTTATTTTACATATAGTTTGACTGAAATATAAACAGTGGCTTGTTGGTAGATATGACTGTGCCACACTGTTACTGTTACAAATATTTAATTTAGCTGATGCATTTATCAAAAGTGAATACAATTAAGGAGCGAATGGGGGTTAGATGCATTGCTCAAGGGTGCTTAAGATCTGGCCTTTCAGTTGGAATTTAACCACTCTAACCTGTCATTAACAAATAGCAGGTCTATAATAATGAAGTGATTTCTCTGAAGTAGTTTATCAACCAATGCTAAACTGCAAAAGCTAAACCAAATGCATTGTATGTTGCTAATGCGACATACTATGATTAGAACTCCATCACAGTGGACATGTATAGCACACAAAAGTGTGCACAGAACATTCTCCTCATACTCCCTTGCCCTGTGATCTTTGGAGCTGGACATGTGATCGCCAGAGATAAAAGCTCAATAGATCCGTCCAGAAATGTCATGGCATCAATAAATGATGACTAGACAAGCACTTAATTATTGCTTTTATTAAAAGGGAGAATGTCTTCATGCTTCTTCCCAAGGGAATTGGCAATCGCTTGACTTAACTTGTACCAGCTCAGGAGTACAGCTGCCCACTGGTCCATTAACCATATTTCAGTTGAACAACTGTGATTGGTGTCCGGAAGTCGTTTTACATTGGCTGTTAGCGTTGACACTCACGAAGTCTGTATCTGTAATTCCGGTGCGACGCTAGTGCAGTGCTTTATTTACTCATTTCAGTTGTTAGATTTACTATACTACAATGAATAGTCCTGCATATGATAAAAGTGTTGCTATACCTTTTCTGCAACAACACTTCTAAGTGTGGTATGAATGATATTTGTTATCAATTTTCCTTGACTATGAATACTGTACAATTAAACAAGTAATATTCCAAGGTTATGCACACATTTACAGTATACAATATTACATGAGCTGGGGTTGTATGTCTCTGGGGAAAACATTTTGTTTGAGCCGGCCTTGTCACCTGGCAACACGTACGAATGCATTTTTCTCTTTGGAATACATTGGGTGTTTTTATCGCATTGCTATGGCTAATGTGGGCACAGCCTTAACATACTGTAGCTACCGTCCTGTAACTGCGTTCCTGTCTGTATAGGTATGTGGTGGGCACCTTGGAGCTGATGGTATCAGAGAACTATGTTATTATCTATCTGTGTGCTGGAGGGCAGAGGAACAGATTGCCAGGGATTGGCTGGCTGAGAGAGTGCTACACCACCATAGACAGGAGGTGACTCCATCTTTCTTCCTCTTTGATGTGTTTTTCTTTTGTGCACAATTGTGCACGGTTACATTGTTTATCTCAACTGTTTGAATGCCTTACTGTAGACGTTAACTGTGAAATATAAATTATTAACACTGAAACAACCTTGTATTCTCATTTCAAAGTACTGTCTACTACATGGTTTAAAAGTATTTTTTTAAGTAGTGGTCACCAAAATGGGTTTGAGGGACCTCAATGTCTCACAGAAGGGGTTCATGGAGTCTACATTCAAGTGTATGTGCCTATAGGGGGTGCTGTAGAGTAGATGTGAGTTCATGAACAAGCAACTCACGTTGTGTAGAAACTGAACATTTAACTGTGTAGAAAGTTAGGAGAAATGAAATCTTTGTGAAAAGTGTGTACTAGTTGTTTGTTGTTGTTAATAAGTGTGTGTGTGTGTGTGTGTGTGTGTGTGTGTGTGTTGTAAATGAGAATTGCCAAATATTATGCCAAATATAACAGCCATAGAAATTGCATATCTTACTTATTTGCTAGCACAGTTAATACTTTTGAAGCCCCTCCCTTTTTCATAATTAAGATGAAGATTAATGAATGAGGACGAAAGGGATGGACTCATATAATCAAGGCAAACTTGTAATCAGCTAACTGATATCTCAGTCTCACACACCTGACCACGTCTAGACTTCTTCCTGTTTCACTTCCTGTTTTGCCCCTGGAAAATAGATTGGGACAACCCTTACTCAGCGGCAAGCCAAAAACACTGCAGTAACATCCGGTGAAAAGAACCACTTGTTGACATTATGCTGATGCTGTTTAGCAGTGGTTCTCAGACGTTTATTGGCTTCTGAATTCCCTTTCAACTATTTTTGTAGCCCTTTACCTTTCTACAACATTTTTGTAATATATGGAATTAAAATTACATTTAAGAAAGGTTGTAATGCAAATGTTATAATGCCTTTACCTTTACTTTACTACTAATTATGGCAAAGATGAAAAAGTTGTTCTCTTACCACAACTTTATATGGTAACTGGTACATCTTTCAGTATAATCTTCAAAACAAACACACCAAACACTCTATACTGTATATATATAGACTATACTCACTTCTGCAAAACTGCCTGTAACCTCTTTCAGAATAAATGGACAGAATCTGAAAGACATGTACTCCATTTTGAGAGACACTATTTTAAAGTATTTACAATCTTCCGTCATCTCAAATGCTTCATTTTCCATTTCACTCTCTCTCACCCCTTAGGTTAAGGAAGAACTTAAAAGGGCTGTATGTCGTTCACCCCATGTGGTACATAAAAGCCCTTGTCACCATCATCAAACCCTTCATCAGGTTTGCAACATCTCACTCCCGTTTGTCATTACATTTCTTTCTTTGTTCATGTCATATCTTTCCCGTTCCTTATGTTGGGAGCATTATATGCAATAATGGGAAGGGGGTCGAAAAGATGTTCTCATCTCCACTCTCTTTATTTTTTACCTGTTTGTTTTTCACCCCCCCCCCTCCCTCTTCCTCCCCCCCTCCCCTTCCTCTTCCTCCTTGCTCTCAGTTCAAAGTTCAGCAAGAAGCTGCAGTTTATCGGCAGCCTCCTGGAGCTCTCTCAGCAGATCCCCACTGAGAATGTGCAGTTTCCCGACTGTGTCACTCAGTGAGTCAGATGACCCTAACCACACACAGTACTGTAATGTTAACACACTTCTGCAAATGAGAGAAACTTACACTTCAACTACATATATGTCTTCATATATCTCCTGCTGACAATAATCAGCAGGAGATAAGATATATTTCCATCTTGTAATACAGAATGCAAGAAGGTTTGGATAATATCAAATATGGCTATGCCTAATATGGATCAAACCCTTGTCAGATGCTCTGCTAGTATCTAACACTTTGTGCCCAAGTTTTACATAGTCTCTATTATAATAACACTTGACCACTATAGGGGCAGTGCTATAGTTCCATAAACCTTTTCCATTCTATTAATAATAAATCATCAAGTAATAAGAAAATAAACTTTTCGTTATACCTTTTCTTCCCTTTAAATGTTGTCAAGTGAGAACTGTAACACTGAACTATAAACATATCCACGCCTTGTTATTTCAGATATGACCAGAGCATTGGGAGGTGAAAGAAAAAAACAGATCAACTGAAAGAACTCTCATTAAATGGCTGTCCTGTACGTCAAGGTGGTTTTTAGTCATTTAACTGATGCACTTAAACAAGCAGGTATCCACCTTATTCCTGAGCGACCTATGTTGGCAGCCATGGTAACCTTTACAGTTTTTCACTTCCGCTCGATGCTCAGAGAGAAATGATAAGATCAGGTTTATTCTGTGCCATGGTTAGCTAGTTAACAAATGCAAACTACTTGTTAAAAAATACATAGCAAAAAAAACTGTTAAATCAATGTACTGTACCACTGCTTATATAGGGTAATAGTTGCTAACCGTAAACGACGAACAGGAACCACTATTAACGCGCTATGAATCATGGGAAATATATCAGATTAGGAATAAGGTGGATAGGATTAAACGTGAGTAAGAGAAGATTTTGCACAGTATTTCCGAGTTACAGTCTCAGATGTTGTGCGGTCATCCACAAGGTCTATTTTTATTCAACTGTTACAGTATGTAATGTAATGTGCATAGCTTTGTATAAAAGCATCTGCTAAATTAACTACTTGACAACAAATAACACTCAAGTTTATCATGGTCAATAGCAACATTCAATCTTATCTGTAAAGTATATGTAGTTGCAAAAATGCATTAATGAAGATAATAATATGACAAATGTATCGTAATAATAAAACTCTCACTCTCACTCACAACCTTTGTACAAATTCAGGTAAATGTATTTCCTTAACCACGTCAAATAAATGGATTGCATTACTACAAATGCCAAATAAATATAAAGTGTTATGTGATCATCAGTATTATCTGATATTGTAATGCCATGCAATTTATATAATAAAAAGATGAATATGTGTGTGTGGGTTTGTGTTTTATTTTAATAGAGTATACCCAAAGTCATACGTACGTAAAAGCTTCTAAGGTGGTACTGTACTTGGCACTGTCGTGTAAAAGCTTCTAAGGTGGTAGGCCTACTGTAGTGTAAAAGCTTCTAAGGTGGTACTGTACTGACACTGTAGTGTAAAAGCTTCTAAGATGGTAGGCCTACTGTACTTGGCACTGTAGTGTAATAGCGTTTCTCTACTGTACCACTGGGAGGCATAGCAAAGCTAAGGACGATGGGATTGGGCTGGGGAGCAGGTCTGTCTTATTAACCTGACATGCCAGAGGAATTGTTGTCAACTGAAGCTCGCCTGGCTAGGTCTGTCTGTGCATATTGTGGAAGTGTTATAGTCTCTAATTACTGTAAATCTGCACTGAAAATATGGGCTTAACAAAATGTTGAGTAGTTATGCCCTTTTGGTACCAACTGGCAGTATGTTCACTATTTTAGTCTTTTGGTTTTTAATGAATATCTCTAAATTGATTAATAATTCACTTGTGCCCTTTTGGCAGTAGAAAGAGCTCATCAAGAGCAATTCATGTTATATACATCTCCATTTTACCCAAAATGTCACTTAAGTTACACCCAATGGGGGTAAACTGACTGAAAAAACTATGTGATAATTTGCATAATTAAAATAACGCAATCCTTCAATAGCGCTAGATAGCTCTAGCTTCCAGTGCAAACAGAGGCAAAACCCTCATTTTAGTTTTATGAATGTTTTAACCAGGGTTCCCCAACCCTGGTCCCGGAGGGCCACTTCCCTGCATGTTTTAGACGTCTCCCTGCTCCAACACAGCTGATTCAAATGAATAGCTTGTTATCAGGACCTATTCATTTGAATCAGCTGTGTTGGAGCAGGGAGACGTCTAAAATATGCAGGGAAGTGGCCCTCCGGGACCGGGGTTGGGGAACACTGGTTTAAACTATATTTGGACATATTGAGTTATACAATGATGGTAGTGCTTACTTACAACCCCTTAAATAAGCAGGGGTTGTTTCCTATTTAATATTAACGGAAATTGTGTGTGTGCGCGTGCATACGTACATAAATCCTTTACGAAGGGAACTGAAGGGTGAATGTTTGTCTGTGTTTGTAAGGCAGGTCTGTTTGGACACACCTCCTGCACAGGAAATGGACCCTGACAGCTACAGGAAGTGAGGTAGCCAAGGAAAACTCAATAAACAGAAATACAGAACTGTGTGTACTAATGACTGTACAGTACAGACCTGTTGTATGTGTCTTACGCCCTGTGCATGTAGGTTTTGTGTGTGCTTGGATGCGTGCATGGCACAGCTGTATGTGTGCATTTGTACAATTGCATGACATCGAAACGTTACAATCAACAGAGACAGAGTTCACCTCAATTCAGACTCAAGCCTTATGGTGCTTTCCCACTATATGGTCCACTACGTTCACTTAATTTGTCATAGTTTGTCATTTTAGTCTATTATGCTCAGTCCGGGGCTTCTTGTCATATGGTAGGTATGTATTGTAAGTAGTCTAACATGGCTTTAACCCCCACAAACAGGCCTGCAGCAGAAATTATGTTTTTAGAGCAATAACATAATAGAAACCTTGTATGAAAAAAATGTAACCAACCAGATGTTTTACAATCTAACATTTTACTTGTAATACCTGTAATAAGCTCAAACAAATGAGTGAAAATTAACCATTATTGATGAAAATAACATGTATACAACGCTTGAAACCAAAAGAAAAAGTGGTGGGTGTTCTGGATCAGGGTGGATTGAAATAGGGGTCAAAAATTCAAAAGATGCAAAAGGCCACTGTGTTGGCGTGTCAGTTGTCAGCTGAGTGACAGTTGACAGTCAGCTCATTGAAGTGGGCGAACATCCTGCCCATCTGTGTTACACAGATGGAAAACACAACCAGCTTTCATATGCAATAGTTGCATGTGATATTTTCATTACGTGCATCATAAATGAACCTGCAGTTTCATGTATCATTTTTACATTTGTTGTAAACCATCCATCCATCCATCCATCCATCCATCCTCTCCCGCTTATCCGGAGTCGGGTCGCGGGGGCAGCAGCTTCAGCAA
>JAOEGT010039227.1:0-23354 GCA_025447795.1 Speoplatyrhinus poulsoni | reverse complement strand
CGTTGCTGTCGAACTTGGACACCATGCATGCCGCCCACGCCTAGACTAAAGTGATTAGACACGTAGCAGTTCTAGGGGCAGGTTTAGCGAATGGGTCAATTCGGTCCCGCCCCCATGTCAAACTCGTTCCGACGCGCCTGGCCCAGTAGGAGGCAATGACTGTGAACACTTGAACACTGAATGGAGCGTGTCGAGACCCTATTCACACAGTGTTGGGGCTGGTTACAACAAGCTCGAGGGTCCCAAGACCCCCACTGACAACTTGCTGTGCGTACAGGTGGAGACCCTGACGGTGCAGCTGCAGGGAGAGAGGATGCTGACCCAGAAGGCCGAGGCTGCCCGGGAGCAGCTGGAGAGGCAGAACAAGGAACTGAAGACCCGGCTGGGGGATATGGAGGGCGCCGTCCGGGGAAAACACAAGCTCAGTGTCGCCGCCCTTGAGGCCAAGATAGAGTCAATGGAGGAGCAGCTGGAGCAGGAGAGACAGTGAGGGCATACACACTCAAGCTGCACCGTTAAGCCCTGCAGGCACATATAACAGCATTGCCCATCATTGCTTTGTATCTGAGATGAGTTCATCTCGTGAATATCATTGACGTTCTATTGTCTTTAGTCGCTACATCGCTGCTAGTCTCTTCCAGTGCGTCTGGGGTTGTAGCCTTCAGATATCAATGTACCATGAATACTTTTCTTCATGTATTATTGCTGCACATGTAGCACAATGGTTCTATGTCTGTACCATAATGCCATAACGCTGATGCTTATCATGGCGTAGGTTTCTTATGATCCTAACCTGATGGTTTTTTCGTGACAGAGAGCATGTGCCATTTATCTTATCCCCGACTCCTCATCCAGGGAGCGAGCGATTGCAAACAAACTGGTGCGGAAGACAGAGAAGAAACTGAAGGAGGTGATGATGCAGGCAGAGGATGAGAGAAGACACGCAGACCAGTACAGAGAACAGGTATGGAGCCACGGCCTGAATCTACCAGTACATTCAAACTTTTAATCCTTTTTACAACTTTGGTGGTAAATAGTTGAAACTTACACAACCTGCATACTATACTGTGGATGCAAATGAACCTACTGTATATTACAACTCTGTTTTAATGAATTGTATTTTAATGTTCCATAAGTGCTCACTTCATATTTAGAATGTAAATGGTATTTAGAAATAACCTATACATTGTAAATATTGGGATAATCAACTGAAAACTAGCAAGCAGCAGATTTATCCAGTGTTGTTTTAGGGGTCACATGACTAGAGGCTCAAACTGCGCCCTAGTGCAAAAATAGAAAAAGTATCCCAAGATGAGTGATATTTTTTTGCCCAATCCAAGATAATCCTAGTCCAGACCGCGCGTGCGTTCACGTGTGTGTGCGCGTTCACGTGTGTGTGCGTTCACGTGTGTGTGTGTGCGTGCGTGCGTGCGTGCGTGCGTGGTGGGAGTTTAGGGATATAACCTCACACAGTAATCCTTCAACGACAAAAGAGTAGACGACTGACTCCCCTTCCAAAGCGTCATCCGTCATAATCTACATGTATTTAATAACCACAGAGACTAATCTCTCTCTTTGTGTGTGTGTGTGTGTGTGTGTGTACGTGACTCTCTCTGTCTCCTCCATTCTCTCTCTCTCTCTCTCTCTCTCTCTCTCTCTCTCTCTCTCTCCCCCCCCCCCCTTCTCCCACCGTGACACGCCTTTCCATCACCCCAAATGCTTCTCTCTCTCTCTCCGGCCCGGCTCCGCTCCCCGCCGCCCCAGCTGGATAAATCAATGGGCCGCCTGAAGCATCTGAAGAGGCAGCTTGAGGAGGTGGAGGAGGATAACTCCCGGTCCAACGCCCAGAGGAGGAAGCTGCAGAGAGAGCTGGAGGAGTTGACCGACAGCAGCCAGAGCATGACACGGGAGATCACAGCCCTCCGCGGCCAGCTCAGGTAAGTGTGTGTGTGTGTGTGTGTGTGTGTTAGTGTGTTAGTGTTTGTGTGAATGAATGAATGAATGAATGAATGAGTGAGTGAGCGTGCGTGCGTGTGCGTGTGTGCGTGTGTTTGTGCATGTGTTTGTGCATGTGTGTGGGCATAACAATTAAAATATACAAAACATCCACAAACATCATTGAAACATTCATGCTTTTTATTGTAACAATAAAATAATTAGCAATTAGTGGTCCTGGAGATGTACCTTTTGTGATCCTGACCACAATGTCAGCTACAATGAATAAAGTATTGAAGGTAAGAGAGGAGAGTGCCGAATGAGCGCTCATCATGTTGTCTGTGTCGGCCATGTTTTCATTTGACCCCCATTCATACTATATGTTTTTCCTTATTTTTATTTTTATTTTTGCTTTGTTTTTGTTGCATGTCTTTGTGTCCATCTAACACTGATACATCTGTCTGCGTCACATCACCCCCCAGCATCCCTGAATGAAGACCAGATAAGTTGTTAGTATTTCAATATTTACTTTTAATCTTCTCCCTTCCTCTCACAGTCAAGTATTCTACATGTTCTGCTCTTTTCTTGTCGAATAAAAGTCATTTTTTTCCCATCTTAATGGTTGTCGTGACAACTTCACACCATAACACAAGACTCTTCCATTCCCACCCAGGCGTGCCCCGTTGCCGTTGGCAATGCGAGGACGTAGAGCGTTGGTTGACGACCTCTCGTTGGAGAATTCTGACTCAGAGGAGCCGCCTGCTTCACCGACACCTTCCTCTGGACTTCCAGGGACGCCTACTCCATCCTCAGAACATAGCCTGGACCCACCACCACCCTATACCCTTAACAACACTGAGTGACACACACACACACACACAGTAGGCTTATACACATACCGTATAAACAGAAACACACACACAATTGCAGTCGTAAAGGGGTATACTATAACAGGTCATTATAGTACAAATTTGCAACCTTACATAAATACAATGCAGGTCTGTATATGTGCTGTACAGTTACACATTAATAATCTTTGATGATTAATACATTTCTGGCAAAAGACAAAAGCATAGACTGAACTGACTTTTCCCAATTACATCTGAGTTTTTTACTGGAAGACAGAAGCACATCTTTGTGATTTCTCCAAGAGAAGACTTATAATATCCTGGCTTAGTCATCCGCTATTTTCATAATGCTGTACAGTGCTTTGAAAAGCTGGAAGCGATATGGATTGCCACCATTCTTTGGAAATATTTCAACATTAAACCATGTCTTTCCCTTTGAGGAAGTCAAATAGGAATTGTACAATCTACCACCCATAAAGGGTTGCTGTATGGAACGGATGAATGATTGGCAATGATGACAATCCTCATGTCAAAGTATTAATGTAAAGGTCTCAGGACACATGATCCTGAGAGTAAATCTTCTCTTGGTGACTGTCTTAATGCCATGCTCTTTGTATTGTGTTATAAGCAAAACATGATACAAATAATTAATATCCTCACTGGATGAACAGAATACAAGTCCCATGAAGCATACATTTCTAATGGAAACAACAACAGCAATTTTATAGAATAAAACCGTGGCAGGAAAAACTGCCAACATGCAGTCATGCTTGGTGAAACACTGCATTATTAAGGTTCATTCAATGAATATGTCCTTTTTAAATAGATTAGACATAGTTTGTAGGTAGTTATTGCAATAGGTATACTAGATAGTTTATTCAATTTTAGTCTTAAAATATGGCTTCTTACTGACTACAGGTGTTTGAATCTATATAATTTATATCAATCTGAATATTAACTTAAGTTATTATTAATTCTTATTTTCTGTATAATTCTGTCTTGTGGGCAAACATGATGTTATGGTCACCACTGGTATAGGACTGAGCACTGCATCAGTCAATCTCAAAATGGATACTGTAGTTACGATGTAAACATGTTTTTTTGTTTTGTTGTTTTTTTTTTTTGTTAGAAAAATTCATCTTAGCGCTGAACAAGCATGGATGACCACCTTTGAATTGCTAGTGGTAAATTACTTTATCTGGTTTAGGCCATTACTTACTAATGTTAAACTGAATGGTATTGCTGTATCTCTTTGGCTTGCAGGAAGGTTTAATGATACGTATATCACGGCAAAGCAAATTTGAAGATTCCCGGTGGGAAAAATATTTTTACTCAAGCAGATGAAATTGTGAACGTGAATCATTGTTGTTTATTTGTTTTCAACTGATACATGCATTTTCTTATCCACATCATTCTCGTTAGACAAGCATCTTGTACATGTACCGTACTTGTAATATTGTTTTTCTATTAGCTGTGTAAAATAATAAGTAAACCAAGCTTTTGTGTGTAACCAAATGTGGGCATATGGATGGGAAAAGGGACTTAATGGTGTAGTTAATGTTATAGTAATAGTGTACACACTAGAGGTAGGGACCGGTTGTTGTATACTGGCTAAGCAGTATACTGACTGATATTTCAGTATACATTGACTTCCTAAGTAAAAAATAAATTTCAACTTCGCAATTTCAAAATAAGTATTAAACCAGTAATTAATATCAATGGAGGCAGTGAGAAAAGAATAGTCCAAAATATTTTAACTCTCTTAAGAAAATACAACATAAGATGTGTGAGTCAGTGAATTTCTTATTCACAAATGTGTTATTTCAAACCTGGATTTTGCTTTCAACACATCCTTCTCTTATGTTTTATAATTTGATAAAGGTTATTTCCAATTTAGATTGGTACCTCTTTGCCTGTACAACTTTATGTAGGGGGTTAATGTGATGTTTAGATTTTGACATGCACACATATCTTAACAAGCCAGGACATTATGCTGCTCAAATACAGGTGTTGCTGTGGTTTCTAGAATTTCTCTGGATGTTTTTCATCCTAAACCTAGAATTCTGTCTTTTGGAAACTGTAATGTTTGGTAAACCGATCTAATCTGCTCATGTTAACTGAAGGTGGTTTTACTCTGTGAAATGTTACATTGCGGAAGTAGTATTTGTACCCAATTCCAGGCCTAGTGTCCAGTTTGTATCCAAATCCACTTTTTTTTGCCATTATAATTATCTGACATTAACACGAAGTCAATGTGAAGAACCATCACACAAGAACTGTTTGGGTCAAGAATCAGTTTGTCTACTGAACAACGACATATATTGAACACCCTGAAAGAGCTCCTTTTTCTTGTTATGTGTCATTTATTATGTTTATTTTTGGAGGGGAGGGCAATTCTGGATTTTTTTAGGGGACTTTTGTAAAATACTCTGCAAATGCTGCACTTTATGCACCAGTTAAGGAGGGTAAACAACCATATTGTACCTGATTAATGTATCTGACTTTACAGGTTATAAATCTCAAATGGCACTGGAGGTGTTGAACATCAGTGTACAATTTGATGAACCGTTTTTCATAAAAATGTCAAAATGAGGTGTTGATATGGCATTAAATGTGCCTGTTTTGACGTGGCTTATGAATTGAACTACAACTGTATACTGCAATGAGCAATTGTAGCAAGAGACAAGACTGGTGTTTCTTTAACACCTCTTTTTTTTTCTCTCCTAGTGTTTGGTACACAATGTGGAAATTGACACATTTTGGAAATGTGTTTTTCTTTTTTGGTTTTGTTTTGTTTATGATACTGTATTTATAACATGTTTAACAGGGTAACTTTAATATATGTCGTTGGTTTTGATCCTTGTGTGTGCCTGCGCCTGTGTTTGTTGAGCCTTGCACATATTGAGACACACACAAATAATAAATAAACACATAAACAGTATGTTAAATCTGTCAGCAGAATTTATGAGCCAATTAAAAATCCAAATGTGTGTGATTTATATAGTTTGTGATCCCATTCTACTCTATATTCATTTTTTAGTTTTTGGCAGGCATGATTCTAGCAGGGAACATTCAGCTACAAAGCCTCTGTCTGATGGTACATAATAATAGCAATAATACAAAATACTATAACTTTTATCCACACAGAGCAAAGTGTCAATACACGTTCACCATTGTTCATTTAATTAACTAATACTGTTGCTATATCACAGTAGTTTCCATATTAGTATTCACACCATATGTGTCACTTTACAGACAAATTTACCGAAAACAACAAAACAGTCCAAGTATCTTCAGCAGCAGGCATGATCTTTATAGTGGTATTTCACAGTTTCGGAAAAAGACAATCTAATCTGGCTCACTAACACTCTGGAGACTGGCTCTCCTCTAGAATATCAACAAACCATTCGTCCTCCAGTGGTGGAGTTATTATGGGATAGTGCTGGGGTTTTTGAATGGGAGCAGAAAATGACTGAGCAACACCATCAAATGGTGTACAGCCATTACTCTCACAATTTAACAACATATGGAGACTTTCTTGTTGGGTATAGCTGTCATGTTTAGGCACATCATAGTGAAAGCTTGTGTAGTTGGAAAGTTGGCTTGGGGTGATGTCTAAACCTTGGGATGATTTATGACTGGTAAGGTCTGCTTCTTCGCCATCACTCATCAATGCATATTGTGAGGTTCTTTGATCACTTATGAATAGGTCGGTTGTTAACCCTTGATCTTGTTGACAGCTGCACGTGTCTCCCAATGTGTACGATCTGCCCACGCAGGCCATATGCTCCACTTCACCCCTACAACAACTGTTGCTCCAAGGCATACATTCCATGAAGCTCTCTGATTGGTCCACAATTGTGATGTCATCTGTACACATTGTACCTCCCATTCTGTCAGCATTACAAATGTTCTCAAAAGAGGGTTCCACTTCAATGCAGTCTCCCACATCTCTGTCAGGCTGCAAAAGCGCCATCATATCCATCCTCTGACTCTCTACAATGTCCACCATGTTCTTCTTGGCTTGTGTACAGACTGAGATGTCTGTAAGAAATTTAATTGAAAAGTCGCAGGAGTCAAGAGACAGCTGAGAGACCTCTGGAGAGAAGGATGGATAGGTGCCCAGGCTTTGGTTGAGGTGATTGTTGTTGACATTTGTTTCCTTTACATTTTCTGTCCAAGTGAAAAGACTGCCTTCAGACAGGTTGATGGTAGCATTTAGTGGGTTTTCGACACTGTAGTTCTCTCTCTGAAAGTGCTCCACTGCAGTGTAAAGTCCTGTGTGATTTGGGGAGCTCAGTGTTATGAATTTAACTGGGTTTTCATTTCCACCCCAGTCTTGGCATGGTTGTCTATATGTTCCTTTGCCCTGGTGGCTTCCACTAATAGTGTTTGTATTCTGAGGTGATTTGGGATTTCCATGTTTCCACATGTTTCTTGAGTCTGGCCACTTCTTCTTAATGACCTGGCTCTGGTGTGAGTCAATAGTGTGGCCAGTGACAGACTTGAAGTCTGTGTCTCTCAGAGCATTACTGACATCAGCTGGGTCAGACTGAACATCTGTAGATGGACAATCTGATGTCTCAGGAGTCACGGGCTTTGTAGGTTCTGAAGAGGTTATTTTCTCCTCGGTTGAAAAAAGAGCAGAAGCTAGTCGATGATTTGATGCTTCTATGTCTGCAAATTTTCTGTTTGGAGATACATGCGTTGTCAGGTAAAATAACAAGTATTTTATATTAAGATAATAATGAATAGAACTAGTTTAATGAAAATGTAAATTTGATTTAATTATTCACACGCACCTCTGGATCATGTTGTGGAGGAAGCGGCGGTGATTGACCTGCCGTTTGGAGGGGCGGTTTTTCCGGGGCTTCTGAAGGGTCCTCATCATGTGGCCTGCTGCTGATGACACAAACGTGAAGAGGTCACGACCCCATGGCGCGCCACGCTCCAGCTCAGGTTCCAGGATCACAGAGCTTGACGGTCTCATGGCTGAAGTGGATCGGGAGGGAAACGTTCAGCGAAGTCGATAATTCAGTTTTACAGAGGATTGCATCTTTACTGTCACCCGAGATTCAGAGACAGAGATTTAGTTTATCGCTTGTTAACTGCACACTGATGGACAACTGTACCATTAGCTAACCCTAATCTGAATGGTTCTGGATAAGGAAAACAATGTCTTTTTATAAAACAGGTTATTAATCTGGAAACCATTTAACAATACTTTCTATGGAATATATAAATTAATATTGAAAAATATAAATTGTAAAATTAATGTATAAATACCACTGGCATTATATTAATCACATACATTTAGTTACATTTCATAAAAGATCTCACGACCTGAATGCCATGAGATCAAATAAGGGTAATATAAGCAAAGAAAAGCCTAAAACACAAAGGACCTGCTCTCTTCATATATACTTACTTTGTACATACACTTATTCTATAATGCATTAGCCACTATTTGATAATAAAATAATTTATAATAAAACGAAACACATACAAAAGGAATTGTGTGCAAAACAAGATAATTGGTATATTCCAATAGAGTTTTTTTTTTTATTACTAATAAATGATTAACAAATAAGATTTTATATTGAGGTCGACAGCATTGAATTCAGATTCATTTTTAAAAATACCACAAAAAAGAAAAGAAAAAGTGCTTACCTTTATGTTTCTCAGACTGCTGTGTATCCTTGTTTCTAAACACTGCTGGTTTCCAGCTTGAGGCAGATGACTGGTACAAAGGTGTGGTTTTTAATTGCTATTATATTCTTCAGTATGTGTGACGTGAGTGCGTGTGTGGGTGGGTCAGTCGGTGCAACTTACGTCGAGTGACATAAGTGTTCAATGCAAATTCACAAACTCTCCTTTTTAAACCGGGTGAATGGGATCCAATTAGACAAATTGGTTGTGGGTGAGGAAGTGAGCGACTATGTGAGACATTGAAAAGAAACAGACAATTATCTGAGAAGTCAACCGCTTGTGTAAGAGCGGGCGCATGCATCCATTGTATGGCCGACTGGAGGCAGCTTGTTAAGTACATGGAGGCACAAACACACCAGTTGCAACATTTAACAAGCCCTTAATTGATCATCTTAAACTCTGCCCCTAATTATCACATTCTCAGAAGGAAGAGCCAACATGGTTGCTAGTGCGTTTAATTGCCCTTACAATCCTATACCAAGTACAGATTTTTACATATCTATGGCACCAATGGACTGAATAGGTTGGAGCTATAGTCAGTGTAAAGGTGTTCAGTATGTCCTGTTTTAATTCAATGACTTATTCTTTTTTTCTGTTGAAGGCTCTGACTTTTAACAGCTTGTCTTTTAACCTGTATGTTGGGTTGGTCAAGCACGTTAACATCTCAACCCACTTTCTGAAACCGTGCTGACTTGAAGGTCCTAAGGTCCTGTATGTTAATGTTTTGGCATAGATTAATAACAATGGGAGTTTAAACTAACCAAACCAATAAAAGGCACCCAGCATGCACACATGGTGGCAGCTATTTATAGTGCCGGCAGCCACATGGGTTTCACAGCAGAGGGCTGTACCGCCAACATATTGGTGTACTACTCAGCCCTTTTACACTGTTTGCTGGGACTTCTTATCTGGTAAGTCACAGCAGCCATTGTATGCCATAGCCACTGTAGTTGTGGCAAAAGTCTCACCATTGAGGTTGACAGCATAGTAGACTATGTATATGTACTGTACTGTGAATGTGATATATAGCCTGTACCACGCATTTGGGCTTTCTTGTTCCAATATTGACCTACATCAGTTTTATATCAGTTCTACCACCGAGGCCTCTCCTACTCATATTATACTGTAGCCTACTATTATGCACATTCCTCACATGTGGCATTTTCTCTCATTCTTCTCCAGTGTGCTGATAGTCTTATCAGGGGTTCTTTGCGAACTCTGACCAGCTGAGAAAGGATTGGTCTCACAGGCAGAGGCTACTTGGCCCCACCCCGCCCATAACAGGACAGTGCCTCACAGCAGCTTCTGTAGAAGAGAACAGTGACACTGAAAGGTATGTTGCACTATATGTATACATTTGGTCATATTTTTAAATGGTCCTGCTCATACAAATTTCTCCACAATTTCTGGTCTTAGTTTCACTATAACTTTTTAATTTCCTCAGGCAGTAGACATAATTCCCTTTTGTTTGTGTTTGTAAGAAAAACAGTGACATCTTGTGGCACTGTGGAGAACTAATAGGCTGATGTGTGCTATTGATAAATATACCCTCTAATCCCCTTTCTCTTTAAATAAAGTGGTCTCACAATGAACAGAGCCTGGACCTTGCTGAAGGCTCACCCTTACATCTGCAATGTGGCAGGATACACAACTCTGTTTGTCTCGGCTGACCTCATACAACAGAGCATGTTAGCAGTGAAATCACAAGGCTCCAAATCAGAGGAGTCACTGCAGATTTACAGCACAGGCCACATTATTGACTGGTCTCAGACAGCCAGGATGGCAGTTATTGGCTTCTGTTTCCATGCCAACTTCAATTACCACTGGTTAAAGGGACTGGAAAGGTTGCTGCCAGGAGGCGGGCCTATGAGAATAACAGGAAAAGTTGTCCTCGATCAGCTCATTGCAGCGCCTGCAACAATCAGTATCTTTTTCATCGGTAGGCCTTTCTGTGTTCGGTTGACACGACTTTGTTGCAATGCATGATTTAGTTTGGTTGTGTATTGAGATGCAATGTTTGTTTTATTTTTGCTTGTAGGTCTAAGCATTCTAGAACATAAAGAGGACCCCTTAGGGGACTGGAGGCAAAAATTCTGGATTTCGTACAAGGTGTGAACACACACGTCAAAGGTTGTGTTTGGCCTATGATGACTGGTAGACCTGTGTCTTGTTTGTGTGTCTTTTAAACATCAGAAAATCCACTAAGTAATTTCCCCATTTTCTTTGTCCCATCTTTGCCTCCCATTTTTGTCTACTCTGTGTCCAAGCAGACTGGAGTCATATATTGGTCTACGATGCAGGTAATTTAATATTAGGCTACATAGAAAATAAAAAATACTTTAGAGAGAGAGAGAAGTTAAACTCTGATCTACTCATTCCAGGTGGTGAATTTTGCCCTGGTCCCCCCTGTGGCACGAATGGTGTTTCTTGGTGGCATCACATTAGGGTGGACTGTGTTCCTGTGCCACTTCAGACAGCAACAGGGCCTCAGTTCCTCAAGACTCGCATCACAGTGAAGTTCTGCTGGACTCTGGGTTTGGGAGTTTCAGCAAATTAATAAAAATAACAGCACTGCCTTATTTGTTCCAGTAGCCTATTTTATTGTACACGTGACATAAGTGTAATTGTCATTGTGTGTTTCTTTGGCAATATTTAATACATACAAAAGAAATAAATAAAAGTGATATCGCCACATACATGTTTTCTATTTCTTTTTATGTTTTATGTGTACATTAGTACCACTAGAGCGCAGTAAATATTCAACTAAAATAAATTATACATGACCTCGACATACCGGAAGTGTATGCGCAGTGATTGTGTCCAATCAGAAACCCGTATCGTTATAGAATTGTTTATCGCGAGACCTTGGCTCTTCCTTTTCCCTTTTCGCTCCGAGTCCAAGATGGTAGGTGAAGTCACTAAAATTTTCAAACAGTGCTACACATCATCCATGGCCATCCTTCCTACTACGCGTATTCATTCTTACAAAGCAACAATTTTCAAGCTGTCAAAGCCGTTCTCTTCAATATCCCGCTACTATAATATTCCGTTTCAACCTGTTCAGCACAGTAGCTGCTTTCATTAGCTTCGGTATCTGGTCTTGTGGCAGCAGTATCATGTCTTAACGTTTTATTGGGAGAGCCCTGAAATACTGTTCGGAATGGTATGGTCAATACATTGTTGGTACAGGGGTTGCAATTCTAAGCGTCCGATTCATCTTAATAATTTCTGCGATCGATTTTGTAGCTAACGGGCAGTCTCAACGTGGGATCTTGTAATGCAGTGTTTATTTCCTACCTATCGTATCTGCATTTGGTTTTGAAAGCGTAGTTGGCATGATTTGTACATGAAGTCACATGAGTTGTACTGTCAAGTGTAATGAAATAGGACAATGTAGTATTATGCAATTGTTTTCTGTTAAGGGAGTTGACATCAGACACAACAAGGACCGTAAGGTGCACCGGAAGGAGCCTAAAAGCCAGGACATCTACCTGCGACTCTTGGTTAAGGTGAGTGTAAAACTACAGGTATTTACTACAATGTATACCATATTGCATATGTTTCCTATTTGTTAAACCCGTTTCTATGTATTTCAATACATACTGTTGTATCCTCAGCTCTACAGGTTCCTGGCCCGTCGCTGCAATGCTCCCTTCAACAAGGTGGTTCTGAGGAGGCTCTTCATGAGCAAGACTAATAGGCCTCCCATCTCTCTCTCCCGCCTGGTCAGTGTCTCATCCTTTTAATGTCACCTGTTAAGACGATGCCATTGCACTCTACCACCAGATTTTGTTTAGTAGTACAAAGATTTTGGAAGAATTGAGCATCTAGGTGATGTAATTTCATGATCTTGGTCAAACTAGATGGAATTGTACAGACTTTGTAGTTTAGTTCAGTGTAGTTTATCTCAAATATCATTACTAGCTACCTTAATCAATCTGTGACAAACTTTTCTCTTAATCAGATCCGCAAGATGAAGTTGGCTGGCCGTGAGAACAAAACCGCTGTCGTTGTGGGAACTGTCACTGATGATGTCAGGATTCAGATTGTCCCCAAGCTCAAGGTAAAGTGTGTTATGACTTTCTGAGCTTTGTTGGAAGAATGGAACCATTCATTTTTTGAATGAATGTTGGTGAATGTGATTGGGTTTTTCATTGGTTTGTGTTAGAAGCCAAGAGACTTTTAGCATGTAATCAATGTTGTAATGTCTTTCCTGTCTGTTAGGTTTGCGCGCTGAGGGTGACTGACGGTGCCCGCCACAGGATCCTGAAGGCAGGTGGTGAGGTGATGACCTTTGACCAGCTGGCTTTGGCTTCCCCCAAAGGACTTGGCACGGTGCTGCTGTCAGGTAACGGTTAACACACTTATGTTTCTCATCAAAACTACAATGTTGACCCTTTATTTTTATTTTTTTAAGATGCAACACAGTCATGCAGTAGCATGGCTAGCTACTAGAGTCATAACATAACAGTAGGCCCAATGTACAATTGTTTTACGATATGCACAAAACATCATAATTAAATTATGTTCTTCTGTGCACATTTGTTTTCTCATATTTACACTCAACATAACTCAGGTCCATGTTAAATGTGTGATCATTCTGTGGCTTTTGGACAGTGCCAATGCGTGTTAATTCCAGTTTCTTGTCTAAATAGTTTCATACCTACTTTGTGTTATAGAAAGATTGTCTTAGTTTAGCTAACTTGTGGGGGAAATAAAACAACTGCTTGACTTGAACAGTCTCAGTCTATGGCAGGGGCACCGACTAATGATTTGACGGGTCGACTTTCAGCGCGCAGCCCTACTTTTTTTAAACTAATGCTGTTTTTCCTTTTATTCTTTTGTGCTGGTGTTGATAAACTATTATTAAGCTTTACCTGTTGGGTTAGGTTTTTGTCACTACTGTTGTGCTGATAGTCTGGAGCTTGTAGAGTTATCCTGGTGTTCATTTCCCATAGTAGAGCTGGGTATGCTTGGATATGTTGGAAATGCTGCGCTCACATGGAACATTGCAGAAGACAAACCCAATATTATATTGGGGGACAAGAGCAGGATGGCAAAATTGGTTGTGGCCGGCAATAAAAAAACAGCATGTTGTCCAACATTTCATTTTGTACTTATTTTTGCCATCCTCCGATGGCATTTACAACCAGTTGTTCGTAGCACACACACACATTTAACAATGAGAATGTAATACTTATGGTGCAACAATACTAGATGCAACACTAAAATAACTACATAAAACATTTGCCACTAAATAATTGTATTGAATATATTTATTTTTACCTTTTGTGTGTGTGACCTCACCATAGCAACTAATTTTTTCTGACGCTTTTGATGTGTAGGCCAAAGTGTTTGTCGTCTACCGGTTTGCCATCTATCAGACCAGACCATATACACTTTGACTAGGTCTGGCCACGCTCCATTGCGAAGTGTTTGCAGTTGTATCCTCCTACTTGGCGTAGACCTCTGGTTAATTTTAACTGTTGGACAGCTTTGCTACAATTGTTTTAATTGCCTCATCTAGCTCTACCACCACTTCGCTTGACTTCAATGTCATCTCTCTAACCCATGCTGATTGGGCTGCCAGCAGTGTGGCTGTGCAAACTCTAATGTTATCAGGGTTTCCAGCTAAATAAATTGATCTGAGAGCATAGTCTGCGGAGCCAGGCTAGAGTTCCATGTAAATGCAGCATAAATCTATTTTTCCACACGTGTTACAGCTCCAGGCTTGGACAAAGCAGAGATTAGTAAGATGTGTATACAGTTAGTGTAAAACTTTAGAATGGAAAGAATTATTCCTTTCCACCCTGCTTGGCATTTTGTGCTTTATGCACTAGGTCCTGTATGTCTTTGCTGGTGTCGGTGTCACTATTGTAGTCCGACATTAAAGTGTACTTCATCAAAGTTTGTATTTGCATTGAATGTAAACTTGTGGGCCCAATCACACCAAGATGTTTGGCCGCTTCAAAGGCACTTTGATAAACCCATGATCACACAGAGATGAGCTGCCTGTGCCAACTGTCACATTGACGAACAGTGCGACTCCACGCCTTGCGCAGAAAAGTTGAGAATATTTTAAAGTTTACGCGCATCTCTGTGCTCAAGGCCCTAACTCAATTAGGTGGTGACTATATGATGACAACCAAGCAGTGTACCCCATCTGTATTGATATGTAGAAAGACTGTATTTGAGTCATTGTCATCTGGTATTTATAGTGTACTGTTGATTTTCCAGGTCCCCGCAAGGGCAGAGAGGTGTACAGGCACTTTGGAAAAGCCCCTGGAACCCCACACAGCCACACAAAGTAAGTTCACAGATGTATAACATTTTGTAAACCAGTATATCTGTGTTCTTAAATTAATGAGTGTCTCGTTGTATTGTTGTATTTCTGTACATTGCCCCCAATGAATTTCTTTTACTTTCTCCTGTTGCGTTTATTTTTCAGACCTTATATCCGCTCCAAGGGCAGGAAGTTTGAAAGAGCTCGTGGTCGCAGAGCCAGCCGCGGCTACAAGAACTAGTCTTTTTTTTTTTTTGTTGTTTGTTTTCATGCAAACTAATGCAAATAAAGGTTGACGATACAAAACAAATAGCTTTTTGTCTGCTTTCATTTAACATAATTTGAATTGTATTATTAGTGTTTATCGCAAATGAGAAACACTTGAAAATAGTCTATGATTAAAGTGGGATCCTTGCAGTCTGTCATCTGACAACGTCAGCAATTCACTTTTAGTAATGGGCATCATCATGGTTAATGTGTTTCTCAACATGTAACGTAGTAAGGAAATTAACCAATGTCAGTGATTAGAGAATGTCTGTGGCTATTGCAATGTTTTCCGTGTCACCATTGGGATCCCTCCCTGCATCTTTCAACGCATGCGCGTCAGGGCTCGTTGACTTCCTGAACCTAGCCAGAGGCAGAACGAGTGTATGGTATGCTTGTTTAGACCATGGCTTAGATATTCGCAGGGAGTCAAAATGAGGTAATTAAGAGTTTACGGCAATCGTTTATTGAAATAATACTATACAGGTAATCGCTTTTATACATTAGTATAAGAATGCCAGTTATGACTTCTGAAGAAGGTACGGTACCGTATCTGGACTTGAGTACCGTACTGTACGGTACCAGCAGTGCGATATAAACACAAAGCTTGCACGGTACCGTAGATGGCAGCTTGTTAACATATGTTCGTGGAAGGACCATGGTTATATATTATAAGACACCTTTGTAGTTTTCGCCTTACCGGGTACTGCTGTTTTGTTTTCTTTTTTATGTACTGGTAGTAGGAATTGAGCATCAAGTCCGTTAAGCTAACTACCGGTTACGGTTCTACTGTTAGCTAGCGCTAATTGCCAGCTAGTTATGTTAAGCCTCTTCGGTTTGATGTAATTTTCGTCTCAAAGTTGTATTTCTCTGCCTTGGGACAAATAATGCTTCAACAATACATCTTTCGTTTGGTTTTGGCATTTGTCCAATATTGTAACTGGTTATGTTTGCTGGTTAGCTACCATAGCTGACAGACAAGCTAACTTGACTAAACTTGACTACCGGTACCGTACCGGTAATCCAAAATAACATACACTTTTTATGTGCCAAGTGCCATAAATATTTCGGTAAGCATTGCCATTGTTTGTGAGAAACTCCATTAGCCTGTTGACATTTTTGTGTGCAATGTCTCCACCCTGCATGCCAAGTGTTTAAGGTGCAACAATGGGCATTAGTTAAGTCCTTTCTTCTCTTTTATCAGACCTGGACATCGCTCAAGTATTGGATTTTGTCTGGACTGTCGTCTTCTATAACCTTTCCCCATTATAAAACAAAGAAAGTGTCTGTAATGTTATGTGACCACTAGCAATAATAATTTAAGTCTTTGCATATGTTCCTGGTCAACACTGATCTGATACAATTTACTTGTGATAGAAATTACAAATATCATAGCTGACTTTACACTCATTTAACCTTTCTTAACCCAAACTACGGTGTTTTGGCATTGGCACAGCCTATGAGGTTGTTAGTCATATTTTAATTAAATCTTTCAGTTTCAAAGACATAACAGTATATTACTTTTCAATGCAAAAAGTGAATTGTTGGGAGGCACACATATATACTGTTTTCTGCCACAGAACAGACCCAGATAGAAGTAATATTGCTTACTCATGCTGTTGTACCCTTTTAAAAGATTGATTAATGTTTTGTGTTCTCATCTTTCCTCTAAACAGAAACGCACAACCGTGGGAGGGAACATGACACTGGGACTTGTGGATCCTACCATGACATAACTTAAGGACTCCCTGGAGCACTCTCCTAGTTTTTTTGTTTTGTTGATGTTTTGTTTTATTCTTACCAGGGGGTCAAGGTTGTATACAATCTAGTGGGTAAGACCGGTCAATGCCCTACCCTGCTCACAATGTCTCATTTATGTAAAAACAAAGAAAGTAACCATAGAGTATCTACATCTTAAAACAACCTTCACTTAAATGAAGGATTATAAGATTATATGTCATTACTTTATATTTCCAGTACTCACCAGGCAATATTCCAGATTTTTTTTTATTTCAATGGTAGCATTTCTTAGAGCCTCCTTGTGAAATTAAGGTGTGTTGTTTGTGTCTTATTTGTAATTCAGGAATGCATTTTTTCATGCAGTTAGATTTTGTTATTTAAATAAATGTTAGGCAGCTGAACTGCGCTATATCCATGTTGCAATAGGAAGTTTTGAATGACATTTTTACGTTTTATTTGTACTTAACTATCTTTGTATAAAAACACTTTAAACTGATCACTTTCATACTGGAAGATGTTTGATAGTTGAACCAGCGCTATTATGTCATTGGATATTTTTTTGTGCTTTAAAAACATCTTATACTGGATAGTTTCTCTAGACAAATTATGTTAAAACTAAGATTTCTTTTTTTTTCTCTCGGATCAAGAAATGGATATAATTACCAAAAACTCTAATCGATCTTGGTGAATTAAGTCAAAGCACTGAATAATTAATTTGAAGAAATCTTGAGTATAAACCTTTTAAGACTTTTTTTTTGTTGTAAAAAAAACGGATTCTGTCCTTCACACATGTCACAAGCCATCCGCTTGTTTGAGAAAAACGCAATACTGGCCCTTTCTGCATAACCTTTAAAGACTATTGCTGTAAGGATGCGGTCTCCAAAACCCTCTTCACCCTCCCCATCAGAAGCTCTCCTCCATGGTCAGTTTGCAGACTGGGCTTCAGTCTGTAATGGCAACACTAACAGCTCTCCCAATAGCCCTGGTGGGCCTGGGGGACTCTCCCCAATGTCCCCCTCCACCCTGGTCCCTGCTTCCAACTACGCCCTGACCCTCACCCACACTCACATACACATCCAACGCTTGTCACTGCGATCGGGTAAAGAAGCCCGTCTGCTGCTACCATTATCGGAGTTGGTCGGTTGCAGCTGCCCTCGCGCCCCGGCGCCTTCACTCCTCGTGTTGTACTGGTACCCCCCAGGCAAGCGGCGAAAGGGGGTGTCTCGGCGACGGCAGGTTAGGGCCTACCTGGCAGAAAGCAGGCCAGAGGCAGAGAGATGGTCAGCTGCCGTGCAGTGTCTGCTCAGAGGGGTGCCTGTCACTGCTGAAACAGGTGAGCTTGTTTATCTTTGGGTGTTTCTCTGAAGCTGTCACTCAACTATAGCTATGTCACTAGCTACTGTATAACACCCAGTCTGTTTGGATGAATGCTATTGCCTATTATTTTGAGACATGAATGGCCGTTTTTGGTTTTTGCCTCAAGGTTAACAGCAGTTCTGACTCATTTGGCAAATGTTCTTCATAAATATTTCTGTGCTTTGCCTTCTAGTGAGAGATATATATATATATATATATTTTTTTTTTTTTTTCTTCTCATATTCCTCGTGCCACACTGTTGAGATTCAAGCTCTATACAGAAGGTTTGATGTACTGTAGCAGGTCTTTTTGTATAGTGTGTGCTACTTATAAGTGAAGGCCACAGTGATAACTTGGGTACTTTGTCTAATTAGGTAATGAGTAATGCAATTCCCCACAGTAAAGTCCAGTTTTAATTTGATGCAATAGGATAAGGTATTTATGAAACTATCCTAATAGGCTTAAATAAAATAAATGTATAAATTGAGTACCAACACCTCTCTTTCTCTATCTGCCTGGGCTCTTATCTGTCTTCCACACACATGGTCTGTATTGTCAAATGTGGGGTCAGATAGGGCGGGTCCATCAGAGCTTCCCAGCCCTCTCTTTGCGCTGCATAGATACAGACTGATGTCTCCCTGCTGCCTATTCTCTTCCTGCCGCACACTCCGCCTGCTTGTCTCCAATATAGCAACATGCTATCTGTATCTCCCTCTGCTTATTCCTGTTGTACAGTCTTTCACTATGTTTATACAGTCGACATGTTTTCACATCTTTTTCCTCTCTCTCCTTATCAGAGTTGTCATTCGCTCATGTTCTAACTGATCCAAACACTCTTGCAGTCAAACCCTCCTCCCGTGCTGTTCAACCCAGCATTCCATGCTTCACTTTGATTACAAAGTAATCTGTCACAACACTTTTATCCTCAGTCCTGTTGGCCCTCTCTCTTTGTAGTTTTCTATTTATATAGTTGATGATACTGATTAAACGGGCATTGTGTTTGTTTTACTTTTCTTTCCCCTGATCTCTACTGATCACCCCATCCTCAACTTTGTCCTCTACCTGCTAAGCATTTGACTGAAGACATTTAGAATATAAATGGGCATTGCCATTGCAGAAACTAATATTGACCATTTTTTTATTTTTTATATTTAAAGAATTTTCAAGAAGTCTCCTACCTCGTCCACGACGCCTACTGCTATTGGTCAACCCATTTAGTGGGAGGGGCCAGGCTATGCAGTGGTGTCAGACCCACATCCTGCCAATGATTAGAGAGGCTAACATCAGCTACAACCTAATACAGACAGGTAACAGAAACATGAAACACAAGCATCCTACCACCATGGTGCTGTGGTTAGCACTCTGGTAAGGCTCTGGATTTAAACCCCGCCAAAGGTCTTTCTGTGTGGACTTTGCATGTTTTCCCTGGTTTCCTCTGGGAGCTCTAGCTTCCTCCACTAAACGTTGGATGAATATTCCTGCCATTGCCGTAGACCAAGGCACTAGTGTCAGAGTTGGAGTTGGGGCCCCTGCGCTTTGGCTGCTCACTGCTTGCTAATTAGAGATTGGTCAAACGCAATAAAGACCAGTTAAGATTAGAGAAACTCAGCGTTATCTATATTTCTGTGAATACTGTCTACTTTTGGTGTCTTAGAGCGTCAGAACCATGCCAGGGAACTTATCAGAGATATTTCACTTCACGAGTGGGACGGTATCATCATTGTGTCTGGGGATGGCCTGCTGCATGAGGTATGTAAAGCAATTTTAAAGACCACTTGTTTGGCGTAGTTGATCTAAATGTGTTTGAAAAAAGTGTGCTTATGCTTTGTGCCTCGCAGGTTATTAACGGCCTGATGGAACGAACTGACTGGGAACAAGCAATAAAGACACCTGTGGGCATTCTGCCCTGTGGTTCTGGCAATGCATTAGCTGGCTCTATCAATCACCATGCAGGGTACGTTTTGCACTCTGCTGCTGCGTAGAGAAAATGGTCTAATTTATCATACCCTTAGGACTTGCACCACCTCCCTTTTTATTTAAAACATGTTTTAAACCAAGGTAAGAGTTATCAGAGATAATGTTTGCATTAGATGAAATCCTGAATTGTGTAGTCTGGTAATCTACACCCTTGTACCCTGACCCTTAACCTGACATGCCAGAGGAATTGTTGTCACAAGTCCATCTGGCCGTAGATTGAAACTTTGTGAATGGCTGTACTTTCAAAAAAAATACTTGGCAGTTGATTGGATGAACCATCTGGTCGTTTTCGCTGTCGGCACACCTAAACCACAATAATAGTTATAAACACGACGCTGATTGGAAAACCACGCCGTGTAGCTATAAACACGACGCTGATTGGAAAGTTCAGTTGCTTCTCGGACACATTCAAAATGAATCCGAGGCTTTCCAGACTGATTCTCACGGCGAAGTTAAACTGAAGCTGAAAGAAAGTAACTGAAGAGGCTACCCTGACCCTGGCCCCTGTTATGCATTTGTATAGCTTTAAATAAGTAAGTTCATAGTTACTATGTTTTCTTCATTATTGTCAGAGATTGTGAAGTCGGAGTGTCTGTTATCTCCATGTAACGGAAACACACAGTGTTGTCCCTGATCTCATTATGTTGCTATAGATATCTCCAAATGGAATGCAATAGAATTCTATGAGGCATTGTTTTTGAAGCTGTCACATGGTTGCAGATAGTGTAAAGTTGCATTGTTTTCTTGCGTCCCTCAGGTATGACATGTGCCTTAGGGAGCCACTCCTCCTGAACTGCTGCTTTCTGCTCTGCCGTGGCGGGGTCAGACCCATGGACCTGGTATCCGTGACAACAAGCCCCTCCCCTCCTCCTCACCATGGGCGCACTGCCAGTCCTACAAGACTCTTCTCCTTTCTCTCCGTGGCCTGGGGGTTTGTGTCCGACGTGGACATTGAGAGTGAGAGGTGTGTGCACACTGCTGTGATATGGCCCAGTGGCTTACAAGCGTTTATTTAGCCTTATGAACGGACCCCACATATATATGCAGTCTAGTCAAGAAAATAAAACCATCATAAATAAATGACACGTAATAATAATAATATATATAAGTGTACCGTAGACTCACGGTGTTCCGTTTTCCACTTTTACTCACGGTGTACCGTACACTTGACGTACACCTCGTCACAGAAATACTATTGGTCCAAAGGCATGTCAGTCAAAGCTTAACATGTTGCCAAGCCCATTCTGGCAACAGTGATGCAATCAGATTAACTGTAGCTTCGTTGGTTCTCGTTGGAGCCGCGTTTAAGGTCGGCGCACGTCCGATTCTGTTTGGAACACCGTGAGTCTACGGTGTATATATAATATATCAGTAATCTCTATGGAGACGGTGTCATGTCATCGTGAGAGCTAGCTTCATTAAACGCTGCCTTGCCTGCCGTGCTCTAGGTACCGCGGCCTGGGTTCCGCCCGCTTCACCCTGGGCACCCTGGTGCGCATCGCATCCCTGCGCTCCTACAAGGGCCGCCTGTCCTACCTGCCGCCTGCCTCCGACGCCGCCCCGCCCCCTCCACGGAGGCCCCTCTCCCGCAGCATCACGGAGGGCCTGGAGGGCCTCTGCCACGCCCCCATCCAGCGCACCTGCTCTGACATGGGCATCAGCGAGCAGCGGAGCCTGCGCCTGGGCGAGGAGAGCCGGGAGAGGGAGGCGGAGAGGCAGAGGGAGAGGGAGAGGAGGCGGGGCAGAGGGAGAGGGAGAGGAGGCGGGGTGGTGAGAGCAAGCAGCCTGGCGGAGGACAGGGAGAGGGAGGGGGAGGAGGAGGAGGGCACAGGTCAGCCTGCAGCCATTCGGGAGAGGTCGGGATCCACTGAAATGGACGAGTGCGGTTTGGGAAGGGATGACGCAGTAGGGCGCACTAAGGAGGAAGAGTCGAACGAGATGGATCAGGATGAGACGGGCTCCGGGGAAGGGGAGCTCGGCAAGAGCGGGGACGTCGACGTGGGGCGAGAGGTGGAAGAGGAGTCGGAGGGTTTCCGTTACCCGGACAACCTTGGCGAAGCAAGGCCGGTGGTGAGAAAGAACTCGGTGCCTTCCAGCCAGTTAGCTGACGCTCTCCCCAGTCAGCCGCTCGACCCGGGCTCGGCGACATCGTACGGAGACGAGGACATGGAGGTGAATGGCTCCTACTTCCAGAACGAGCACTACCCTCCGGATATCGGCCGCGAACGCTCGCTCACCATCTCCTCTCCGTTCCGCCACGTCCCCTTCTCCTCCAAGCCCAAATCTCTGGACCAGAATCAGAACGTCTCGCGGCCCAGACCTCTGTCCCTCCTCCATCACTCCCAGTCCAACTCCCTCCCGCCCAAACTCCCCTCCCTCTCGTCGTCTCCGACGCCGCCGTCGTCCCCTTCCTGCGTCTCCCCACACTCCTCCTCCTCCTACCTCGCCCCTCGTCCCAACACGCCAGGCTCCGCCTCCTCCTCACCCCCGTACCGCACGCCCTCCTCGTCCTCCTTCACCTTTGACCTTGCCGAGCCAGCGGGGCCCCTGAAGAGCCGTCCGCTTCCTTTCAACCCCCCGAGGGATGACCTGCTGCCCCCCTTGGACCAGCCCCTCCCCACCAGGGACTGGGTGACCATCGAGGGGGATTTTGTCCTAGTGCTGGCCCTCTACCAGACCCACCTGGGGGCTGACCTCCACGCGGCCCCCCAGGCCAGGTTTGACGACGGGCTGATCCACTTGACCTTCGTGCGAGCGGGCATCTCCAGAGCCACCCTGCTCCGGTTGTTCTTCGCCATGGAGAGGGGCACCCACCACACCCTCAGCTCCCCATACGTCAGCCACGTGTCCTGCAGGGCCTTCAGACTGCAGCCTCTGTCCACACGGGGGACACTGACGGTGGACGGAGAACTGGTGCCCTACGGACCACTTCAGGCACAGGTCGGGTCATAGAATCACAGAGGTTCTGTATCTAGCTGTTCCTGTGATCTATGTAGTCCGTTAGATTTGGAACAGGGTTCCCCGGTCCTGGAGGGCCGCTGGCCACTGTCCAACACAGCTGATTCAAATGAGTAGCTAGTTTTCAGGATTCTAACGACCCATTCATTTGAATCAGGTGTGTTGGAGCAGGGAGACACATGCAAGGCAGCAGCCCTCTAAGACCAGGGCTGCATCCGAATACCCGTACTTGTCGACTATATAGTAGGCAAAAAGCAGTACGTCACAATTAGTAGTATGTCCGA
>JAOEGT010039199.1:0-23360 GCA_025447795.1 Speoplatyrhinus poulsoni | reverse complement strand
GGGTGGGGGGGGGTGCTAATGCCAAAAGTAGTTTGTTTCTCTGTCAGCTGGTACACAGGAAGAATGCTAAATGAAATCTCCCCCCCCCACATGTCCTGTTTGTCTCCAGGCAGTACTACGAGATGCTGTACAACACGGCCGACGAGCTGCTGAACCTGGTGGTGGACCAGGGCGTGCGCTACACCGAGCTGGAGTACACCAACGCCCTGTCGCTGCTCCACCGGAGCCAGACGGGCGTGGGCGACACGGGCACCCAGAATGTGCGACTGCAGCGCCTCAAGGAGCTGATCTGCGAGCAGGCCGCCATCAAGCAGGCCACCAAGGACAAGAAGATCACCACCGTGTGATGCGCACACGGCTGGTGCCAGTTTATCGGCCATGATTTCCGTTACTGCTGAAAAGGGCCGACGTGTGACGCTGCATCTTGTCGTCACTACTGTGTTTGTTGGTTTTCTATTTTAGTTTTTCTCGTTTGATCGTTGAGCTGCAGCCTATAGCGTAATATCTACTTCCAAAACCGTAGAGCCATGGTTGAACTCGAGGGCCCACCGAAGAGGTCCGTTGGTTGAGTGCTAATTGAATATTTGAACCAACGCCGTCTGCCATTCGTGGCATTACACAGGGGAGTCTGAGAGTTCACATGCTTGCTTGTCTCCTGCAGCGTGAGTCACCTACAGTAACGTAGAAGGTGAGATTACTGTCTTACCGTTTTGCGGTTTACATATTTTTTCAAGATAACTATCGGGTAATTTTCTTTAGAGGGCACACGTACCACAGAGACACACACACACACACACACACACACACTCACAGAGTCAAATCACCGACCTATCACACACACTCACACAGTCAAATCACAACCTATTGCCCCGACTATAACTCCGGATAAATGGCACTGGTCTTGAACAACCACCCAAATTTAGGCCCCATCTCATCTAATTTCCCTATTAGAGCTAAACTGCTGCTCTCAATTACACCCTCTATATCTGCTCTCATGGCTGCCCCATGGGCCTACTGACTGTGTCTGCAATAGCAGATGCCAGATTAGACCATCTGAATGAGGCCACATCTCCTATCTGCAGCCAATTTTGATCAGTCCCCAAAAGGTTCGCCCGGTTTCCATTTGGCTCATGTATCTAAGGCTGTTAAAAAGTCTGTTTATCAGTGCTATCTTTAGCTTTATCTGTGAAGCTGTCTGGCTTGTGTATAGTTAGGCGTTCATGTTTTATAAGAATAGCTCAAAGATCATTGTGATGGATCCATACCTATTTGTGACATTGTGCCGAAGACATTTCGGGCGTCTTGTCAAAGCACTCTGTACAAAGATAAAAGAATTTGAGCTTATCAGGACCGACGCATCACATCGGGATAAGACATGCGTGGCGGTAAAGCTAGTCTTGAATACAATAATCTGTCAAACAAGCTGTGTAAATTAAAATGGATGCTGTTGAGAATCAATTTCTTCTCTCTACTATACAAGCTAAAACTAGCTTAATTTGAGGCCTTCTAAACTGAACACACACTCGCAGACGGTCACAAATCATTCCTCTCCCCTGCAGCCCGTCTCCGTTTTTAGTTCATTAACTCGGAAGAGAAGTATTTAACGAGAGGGGGAGAGAGGAAAGAGAGCCCTGTCAATACAGCGGGCCCACCGCTGGTCCCTGGAAGCCCAGGGAACAATCCATCATAATGAGACAGAGGCTGGGATCGATGGCGAAACCACCACTCAGCCACAAGCGTACTGAGCTGACCGCTCTGAGACGTCTGAGAAGTCTCAAATCGGCTCTTTCAGCTGGTCACATGCAGCTACTTCTGTACTGTACGTTTTTACTTAATACAGTACAAGTTCACAGATGACACTAGCTCTCTCTATCTCACACACACACATACACTCTCACTCACGTGAAACATGCATTGAAAGACTGCAGTACCTGTTAATTAAATCTCTTAATATTACTTTTCCTCATTTCTATTTTTTTTGTTTTGTTTGATCATTTTTATTTTTGCACATATATGTCATATGATTTGTTTTTCTAAGCCAAATGTATACATTGTTTTAAAGTTCCAGTCCGGCTGCTGAAGAATATGATTTGCCAATGAATACACTGCTGAAATAAAATTTAAAAAATGTAAAACACACAAATGTCACTTTTGTATATGGTAGCACTTGCGTACTAAATTCATGCCATCATGCCAGTGATTTCCATTTGGAATGTATGGCTGACACCTAGCCTGTGTCCAAAAACAAAAACTTAAGTATTGTATGTTGTCATGACAGACTGATCTAAAACCAACACTAAAGGTATGCTGTCAAATATTCTGTCATGCTCATGCAGCATGTTGCACAATGTTGTTTTTTTTTTTTAATGTGAAGACCTGGATAATGGCACAGTGGCGTGTCAAGAATAAACCTAGACAACATGTTCTATAACTCAAGGCATTTTTCCTCAGACATTGTTCACTTCCCTTGCTAAGCAGTTATGCATGTATATTTGTAAACAAGGAGGTTATTGTGATGTACACATTGATTTTATCTATTTAGATGTACTTTAGTTATTATAATGAACTGACACACTGGATGTTTGATGATAAACTTGTCTTTTGGAGTAGCACCTATTGGTCTTTCGAGAGGTTCTCAGGACAACCCCTCCAGACTACAATACCCCTAAGCCCGTTTTATGTACATGGTGCCGTATCCTAGCAGCAACAAGAAGGACGCTTCTGAGTGTTGCTAGCCAGTTGCGAAAGTGAAGTGTGTCGTTAGTTAGAATAAAATACATACAAATAGTCTACACAATTAAGCAAGGTGCATGCAACAGTATAGAAGAGGCTCCGGGGAAACTCCCCATGTTGCCGTCACATATCCCACGGGGACAGGAGCTCCTGGGAGCATAGAGGAGCAACCATCTCCAAGCACACCTGCTCTGTTGGCAGAGACCGCCTCCACCTGCATGGACGAAGAAGACAGTGCGATGGAGGTAAGAGACTGATGGAAAGTTCCCCAGTACCGGGCGCTACCTTAATGAATTAATGTTTATTTTGTCATTCATCCATGGTAAATACACGGAGTGCTATAAATGTCTCGTACGCAGTTTAGTTTAGAAAGCATCCAGCCAATAAGATATGTTGATGTGATATTTGTTTCTATACAATTTTAACAAAATATATATTTGATTTAATTTAAAGAATAATCTGAACCGTATTGTAATTATCTACCGGTAGGCATTACAGCATTTTGAAAATATTGCCATTATTGTAATTATCTCAATTTCAAAACACTTGTATGTTGCTCAACGCCAGCAAACATCTATTTACGGTAAGGTAGTACTGTACTATGTCCACCATATATAGTATCTTACAGCAAAATGCAAAATATATTCGCAAAATAAATTATTCTTAAATGCAAAAAAAAAATCAATAGTAACATAATATAAAAAAGGCCCAGAATAAACCACGGTCTTATACCATATGTTTCCATTACATTTCAGCTTTAACATTTACATTCTGTGTGCAGGTAAAGCAAATAACCTTGCTCAAGCGGTCTACTGAAATAAAGGAGCACTCCAAGGTTCCATTCTCATTGATAACTGATTATTTCTAATTTTCTAAAACATATTTGATACTTTCATGTAATGGCAGCCTAATTGCATAAACAACATCAGAAAAGACAAAAATAATGATATATCAACCTGATGTAATCAGTCTTTATTTTCTTTCTTCTTATGTTTGGTTTTGTTCCATGCTATTACTGTAGACTACCACACATTTCTCCTCAACTATATTTCTCTATGGCAACAGAGTGAAGGCGTATTAGCAGCAAATGCGGTATCAAACTGCTTGTCCAACCCAAGACAATATTCTCCTGGACAGCTCATCTACCAGTCGCTTTCTTTGCCTGTAAGAAAAACACACAAATGCATTTTTATTACGATATGATCAAAAGTAAAGCATAATGTTTACTATCTGATTCCCTGACAAATTGGTTTACCTTCAAATTGTGTTGCATTGTATTGCACTTAAGCCAGGCTATTCCTTTCTTTCCAATTTCATTTTGTGACAGATTTAATTTAGGTAAGGGTCTGTTTTACTTTGCCCTAGGGTCGGAATCTGAGGGATGTCTCCATTTTATGCAATTATGTCCATCTTCAAAAGCTTGAGCTGACAAACAACAAAATTAAAGGTAAGCAATGTTTAGATAATATACTAATGAAAATATTGTAACTAAAGGACATTTTTACCATCAAATGATATAAGTACCTACGTAAAAATGACCATAGAATGATTTAATGTCTTTTTCAACAATTGTAACTGTTTTAAATTTAACTGCTAGATTTATCTTGTGTGAGCCACATGCCCAACCTTATCGTTTTGGATGCTTCCCACAATGAACTCCCTGAATATTTTGGATTCCAGCCCCTCAAGAAACTTAAGGTAAAAACAGGACCTTGGACTGACAGGATAAGTCAATGTTTGATTGGTGACCTAGGGTGTACTTTATATACAGTATATATTCCTTCTAGATAGACACAGATTTCCATAGCCCATCTGTAGTTCCTCTGAATATGCTTACAAGGCATTAACTGTCCTTGGGTGACAGTGAATCATTGGTTTTTAAAGAAATCTTACTATCATGTTGGGTTTAGTTAGAGAAAATGCCTCAAGCTACATGTAAACAACATGTAGGTTTGTGGACGTACATTACATGGTTATGTCATTGTTATTTTAATGTTTTGCATTCTACAGGAGGTGAATTTCACCTACAACTACATGTCAAAGATGAAGGATTTATCAGCCTTTTCATCTCTCAGTAAACTGGACCTGGACTGTATCCTTGAGAATGTTAAATGCAGTTTTATTCTCACATAAACACACTTTATATGAATTAATTTCACTTTTTTTTTTTTTTTTTTTACATATTCTCAGTCACAAATTATTTTCTAATACTCTCACGATACACATAACTCAATTAATACTAGTGCAATTAACACTAGTGATTGAATAACACTAGTGTTATTAAATCACTGTACAATATGCTAAACATTTAGCATACTAAACATTCAGCATTAGATGTGTTTTTCAGGCTTAATGGTTTCCTTCTGGTCCCAGACAATCGTTTTAGTGATATTAGTGGTCTTCAGCAGTGCAGGGCTCTCACCTATCTCAGCCTTGCCCACAACAAGATTGGCAGGATTACCGGTTTGGACAACCTGCCTCTAAAACATCTGTGCCTTGTAGGTGGTTAGCGCCAATGTACTGTAGACTGTATCATGTTTCAAAAAGGTACATTTGCATTCTGAATGTCATGCCGGTTTACATCTGATCTGAGCATAAATTACACGCAAACATACACAGTGTATACAATAAGGTCACATGGATTTTTGCCAAAACATTTGACTTGTGCCATGTGTGAGCTTCAATTATGCTATAGACACTCAATCTGCTTAAGTATTTTGCAAAACAATAATAATCCATTTGTATTTTTTGAAACTAAGTACAGTAAACATATCCACCTATTTCTTTAATGTGCCGCAGTATATTTAGTCAAATTACAATTAGGCAATTTGGCAGACACTTTTATCTAAAGTGACTTACCTGTACACCGGTACAATTACAAGGAGCAGATAGAGATTGGAATCATGCTCATAGATGCTTAGAGGTAGATCAACTTGACCCACAGTCTTCCAGCTTAGACCACTAGACAACCTTTCTTCCTGAATCAAATGTTTGAGTACATTTTTCTATACACTGTAACAAGAGTGATATACTACTGTATATGAACATAGATTTGAACATGAACATAATGGCACAAACAAAAGACATAGGACAAAGGTAGTTTTCCTTCACAGTCAAATGGGTAAGCATAAAATATTGTCCAAAAAATCTCTATAAAAATGATTACATGCCTAAGATGGAAGATTTTTACTTTTACAAAGCCCAATGTGTTTTGCAGTTTCCTTTGTGTTATTTTGTGGGACCTGTCTGCTTCTGTTTACGTCAGTAGTTTTCACAATGTTCAACTGAAGGGTCTTCTTCTACCTTTATTACTCCTTCTTCCCATGATCTGTTTCCCTGTGTCTGATCCTTTTATATCTCTTATGTTTTTATGTCTCTCTTCATGCATCTGTTTCATCTTCAGCAAAAACTTTGGCCTGTTTTTAAAGAGCACCATATGGTCCAGTGGCGAGCTTATGTCTCTCAGCTTCTCCCCCTTGGTTGCGTGCTTTCTGTCTGTGCGTGTATGTGTGTGTGTGTGTGTGTGTAAGTGTGTGTGTGTGTGTAAGTGTGCGTGTGTGTGTCTGTGTGTGTGTGTGTTGCATAGCCGTGCTGTGTTTGTTTTTCCATGTGGCGTTCTCATTGTCAGCGGTCATCCGTCAACCTCTCTCTGCCCTTATTTGCATGTTTCCTTAGCGACGTGCCTGCCTGTGTGTTAGTGCAGCGGGGCCTAGTTCAGGAAACTCCTGCTTACCTTGTCCATCCACCATCAGTCCCCCCCTTCCCCACCATATCCTGCCTCCCCAAACAGCATGCAGCTGTCAGCCAGCCACGTTCCTAGGCCATCACAGCCCGTCCTGCTGTCACCCCCCCTTCCCTTGCTCACGGCTGCTCTCCGCCAGGCGCACTCGGCGCAGAGCTGCCTGAAGCGGCTCGCATCGCACCCCCCCCCGGATAATAACCCCGGCCGGGTGAGCGAGGTGGGGGTGGGACCGTGGGAGGAATGGGGAGTCAAGGGTCTGCTTCCTTTAGCAGGCTAGCGTGCGTCGCTAGCACCTCAACAGCTGCTGGCCTGTCACTTCTCGCCCGTCAGCTCTGTCGGGTTCCTAAGGGAGGGCACAAAGAAGACCCCCCTCCCACACAGACACACACTGACGGATGGACCAAGGGACACGCTTTACTTTGATCAGCAGAATTATAAATGGTGGATGAATGCTAATGTGCGTGTGTGTGTGTGTCCTGTACCTGTGACAATCCTGTCCCCGCTCTGCCGCAGAGGGGGAACAAGCTGGGCAAGATTGAAGGCTTGGAGACTCTTAACAGACTGCAGGTCCTAGACCTGTCTCTGAACCAGATCACTAGCCTGTCCGGCCTACAGAACCTCCACAAACTGCTCTCCATCAACCTGGAGAAAAACTTGGTATCAGAACACCATCTACTTAATGTTCACCTGTCTAAATACTAAATATATATATATATATATATATATATATATATATTCCTCTTTCTTAAACATTCTTTTTGGCATAATGGTCACCTGTGTGTTTGCTACTGTAAGCACCGATTCCAGTGCTTCAAACTGCTAATTTGGCTGATTTCAGATCAGTGAGCTGAAGGAGGTAACACACATCCACGACCTCTCATTGCTAGGTGAACTCAATCTCCAAGGAAACCCTGTGCAGGTAACCCCCCCATATCTCCCATCCCTATTATTAATACCGACCACACATCCTCCCAGCTTTCATGCCGACCAGACGAGATTATGCCATTGCTGCCTTTATGCTGCCATTTAAAGAGGCTGTCTATTATCCACCTTTATTCCATCTTAATAATGGAGGACCTTCTTTAAGCATTATAGGCTCTGGTGAGCTAAGCTTTTCTTCAAGCTGAAGTAGGTGTAATTAATACTATATGTTTGATGCTGTGTAGGAGAAGCCAGACTACCGTCTGTCAATCATATTCCTCCTCCAGCACCTGAATGCTCTGGACCAGCAGAAAGTCACCACTGATGAGAAGGTACGCTCATAATATGCAGAATTGCCTCCTTAATCAGTAGGACAGTTAATGAATTCATGAGCCCGGTGTTGGGCAGAACTTCAGCTCATTGGATGACCTTTTCCAGAAAATGACCAACAAGAATGTATTTTTTAGAATATATAATATGCATAGAATAACGTTTTATAGACACATTATCCTTCTTGGTGTTTATTCTGTAGTATAATGCCCTCCTGAAAATCAAATATTAAATCAGTAAACTTGCTGGCAGGCAGTAAACCCCTTTTAAATTAGGGATCAAATAATTAAATAATTTGTCTATCCAAAGTAACAGTGATGATCACAGCTTCAGACATGTTCTGTGAAGTGAGCCGTTGCCCCAGATACATGCTGTACATACTGTGCATACCTTCATTCCCCAGGTGTCTACTGTGAATAAGTATGACCCTCCTCTGGAGTTGGTGGCCGCCAGAGATCACATGGCCCACCTGATGTACCACCTGATGCAACCACAGGTCCTCTTCGATAGGTTAGTTAGTGCACACACACACACACACACACACAGATGTTTCTATTCAGACCAGACCATTCACGTCCCCTCATTCGCCTGCACAGCTGGAAAAACCTTTAAACGCTACTACTAGTGAATCTGCCCATGGATGTGTGACATCCCTGGCCTAGATGTGTTTGGAACGTCATTAGCCTTAATTGGCATCACCTGGCCGGGCATTATAGGAGTGCTCCCAGCACACTTTTCACTCTGACCCTCCTGGCACCACACATGCCATTTGTGGTTTGGTTTTTTGGTTGGCAGGCAACATGCACCACGCATATTCAGTACATACACCTACAGACATGCACACCTCATTCATTGCATGTTATTCTGTTAATGTGTGTTTGGAGATTTGTTATGTTTAGTTTACAGCTTTGAGCCAGGCCGTAACAGGGTGCTTATTATTATAGGAGACTTTCCTATAACTGTAATGATTTTACAATTACTATGCATTGTGAAATAACACACAATATGTTTTTATTATGCATAATTGTATTATGGTGTCTATAATAATGTAAACAGAAGATCAATAATCATTGAGTTAATGCAGCAGTATTCAAATATCTATCCTCAGCAAATAGCATACATCAGCTTTAATCAATGCACAGTTCCACAGCTCTCCATAAACATGATATGTTTATTAGAAAAGCATTCTCCATAGCACATCTTAGCCTCCTGTTTGTACTGATTGTACAAACCACTGATGATGCTGTGGAGAATGCTTTGCTCTGGTTTGAAGGGATATTAAGTATTAAGGGATTAATAATGTGCCACCTAATACCTACTTTTATCTTTAAGAATGTGTAAATGAGAACAAATAGTATACTGTTTTATACTGCAGTTTACAGAATTACAGGGATTACATTAAGACAAACCTAGATCTTTAATTTTGGCTAGTTGTATGTTATACTTTATGTCTACTGTGTACAAGACATTTTTTATATTTGTTATAATTTAACATTTTGCTGCATGTTGTGTTTGGGTACACAATGCATCATTTGTGGTATTTTGTGTAATTGTTCAGCCAGTCAAATACACACTCAATACCAGACCTCTACTTGTTTGACTGGAAGTGCCTGCAAAAACACTGATATCTCTAGCCTGACTATTTTTAATAGCAGTGCTCATAGTTAGTACTGCCCTCTAGTGAGTTAAATAATACTATTTTCACTATAGGCTTATATCACATTTTTACTATTTTTATACTATACTCTTAGCAAAGTTTTCCAGTGTTGTTATCAGCACACAATGAATGCCTCTTGTCCAGTCAAATTACTGGACCAAAAACTGTATCATAACTAATTTTAGTCAGTGCATGTGTACTTTTAACCATGTCTGAGAAACTAAATTTCCCTAGTTTATAATGCCACTTTACTTTAGTGTAGAACTAGGCTTTATTCCTGCTCTAGAAACCGCCCCATGCACATACTGTATATAAACCCTCAATTGTGTGTTTGTACTTTACATCTGTGTGTGTGTGTGTGTGTGTGTGTGTGTTGTTGTGTGTAGTACTCTGTCCAGTATGGACTCTCCATACCCCATGCTGGTGCTCACTGGACCTCAAGCCTGTGGGAAGAGAGAGCTGGCTCACAGGATCTCCAGAGAATTCAGTGAATACTTTGCCTATGCGTAAGTATCTCTCCCATTCCTGCCCTCTTCACAGTTAAGCTCCATAAGATAATAACATATTATTGGGGTCTGTGTAATAACAATATATTACAATGTGGTAAACATGTCAATAGGCCCGGCTATATATATAAAACATAAATGTTTGTTTGTAAAATGACATGATGATACAGAAACAGATGTTTTACATGCGTAGTACGTTTATTACGCATACTGTGAACATGATTGATTAGTAGCAGACCTCACTGACCTGAAAGTTATATCCACGGCCGTTTACAATAAATAAATGGAAAGGAAACTCTCAGAACTCCAGACCTATACCTGGCTATCACCTGCTGCTTGGTTTGAATGGCTAGGACAGGGAGAGGGAGAGGGAGAGAGAGAGATTATTCCTTGATTTCATTGACAAAAAAAAACGTTATTTTAACCCCACAGAGCTTGCCACACCACTAGGGGGCCCTATTACGGAGAGGAGGATAAAACTGATTACCATTTTGTCAGCGAAGATGATTTTCAGCACATGATTTCCATGGTATGTTCATCACTTGTTTCCCAGAGCTAAAACTCCTTGGAAACACATTACTGTATCTTCCTTTAATATTGAGGTGAAACTGTGTTTAAGTGATGATTGACAGGGCCATGGCAGTGAACACAATGCACATCAAGGTCTTTGACAGTGGTAGCTCCGGGGCGAGTTTGGTTTCTCCCCCTGCCTCTCCCTGTCGGCAAGCTGCTATTGCGTAAGTATGGTGGGGGTGATGGATGCACGCGGAGAGGCCCGCCAGTGATTTACGGACGCAGCTCTTTGAAGCTACGCTCTCCGTCGTTTGTCTGCCCTCCATCTCAAGTCCCCCCCGCCTCCCGTTCATCAGCTCCTCTTCTCATCTGCGCCAGCCCCCCCCCCCCCCGCCAGCTGTCCTGTTTGCGTAACAGTGTAATCACAACCTCGCATCCTCTCTGTGTAGCCGTCCTCGTATGAATTAACCCCCCCAATCAGAACACTCCAGGACTTATTATGTTGTTTCAGTGGGCCGCAATCACAGGCACGATTAGTGCACAGAACAATTTACCAGGAGTGGCGTTGGGTCAAAAGACGGCCGCTGAACCACCTCCCATATAACTGTATGATAGCATGGATGGGGTTTGAATGCTATTCTATGATGTACAGTATCTAGGCTGCTGCTTTTTAAACGATATGAAACGATGTCACCATTATCCTGGCTAAAATAATCGTGATAGCATATGCTGAAAGCTCTTATAATGGCACTAATACATAGTGGAATGACTTTCTTACATTCTGTTAAGAAGCAAATGTTTTTAGTCCGATGTTTTGTTTTGTTCCTTTTGTTTTGCAACACATCTCATTTATGTGTCAAGCTGAGCCTTCAGCCACGGTGACGTGGCTGAAGTCACCGTGCACAGACGCTTTACGCACAGACGAAGTAAATCAATATAATTTGACTGTGCAAATGAGCAAGACATATTTTTTCAAGTCACTCTTTAAGATATTCATACTTATGTGAAGATATTTATGATTATCCCGATAATTGACATTCACCACAATACAATTATTGTGAGTATTTTTAGTAGTATTAGTATTATTGTCAGTATTTTTTTCCAACTAATGATAAAATCCTATGTAGTACCATCCCTACAGTAGTCCCATCTGATATCTAATCTGAAATTGTTGTTTGTCCAAGTCTTTGCTTTAGGGAAATAAAAAAAAAGAAATGTGAACTAAATACATACAATAATAACTATTTTTTACCCCCATCTAGCAACTAACAGCCATGATGAAAAGTAAACTTGACATAATCCTCTGAAGGATGACCTTGCCAACTGGATCCAAACCAGTTGGCTTCTTAAGAGTGATCCATTGAACACAGAATTGCCGTGAGTGCCCCAGGAGCATAAACCAGAGGTCAGGGGGTCGTGCGTAAGACCACCGCGGTCAAGAGTTCACAGCCCACAGGTGGTCCGTGGATTTAGGCCGTTAAGTCCTGACAGAACACGCCACGGTCGCGCCACATACTTCCCGGATCACGTTCTCCCCTGGGCGATAGTTCTGCCTCATAACCGTGGTGGAAGGCTGTGATAGAATGGGGTAAAGCTTTAGCAGCACTGTCTGTGTTCCCCAGGGACAGTTCATCCAGACCATGCGCTACGGGGGTCACAGGTACGGCCTGTCCAGGGAAGCCATCGAGGCCGTGGCTCGAGAAGGCCTGGCCAGCTGTTTACATATGGAGCTGGAGGTACACAGGAGCAGCGCACAATTGTAGCTAACCTTATAGATGAGCTAGTCATACACTCAGCATTCTGCACTCTGCACATTCTCTTTGCACTCTGCTCTCTTAACATACGGCATCATCCATTCTCTTATTTCTGCACAGATGATTTAGTGGTTCATGCCCTCTGTTTGTAATTTTACTTTACATTATTTTTCAAATTGTACAGTCTTTATTAGTAAAACATAATGGTCAATAAAGGCCAGCCAATGAAGGACTATGGAGAGCTGCCCCTGCTGTAGCTTTTGGGATCCTCGGTGTGTCCATTACGGAGCGAATTCCACAACGTTAGTTCTGCTAACTGTCTCCTCATCTTCCCCAGGGAGTGCTGAGTCTGAAGAACACCTACTTCGAGCCTCGCTACATCCTGCTCATCCCCACCCAGGTGGAGCAGTATGCCAGGAGACTAGACGAGCGCAGTCTCTACACGTGCGCTCAGATAGAGACGGCGGTGTCGCGCATCGAGCTCTACGCCAGCAGCAACAGGCTTCGGCCGGGCTTCTACGATCACATCATATGCTGTGGTACGACCTGTGCCATAGGCTATGTGTGCTTTATTAGGTTTATTTAACGTCTCCTTTTCAGCAGCGCTTGAAAACTTAACAAGAGTTGCTACTCTTGTCCTCTAAAAGTGCTTTTCTCTTCTTTTTGTGTTATTAGTGAGTGATTAAAAAGTCATGGTGATTTTTTTAAACATTCAATTATTTGTGTCTGCCCTTTTTCTAAACAAAACGAAGTCTCTCCTGCCACCTTCTGGCCTGGAGTGGCTCGCCGTAGCCACATAAATAGATTCACACGCTTCTCTCACCTCAATTACAACATGTACTAGGAGCACATTAGCAGCCAAATGGCTGTTTATCACCGTCTGATGAAAGGTTCCTGGCCCGTTAGCTTAATGAACTGAACGCGCGGGGAGAGAGAAGAGGAACTCAGCACTTCTGTCTGTGTGTGTGCGTGCGTATGTGTGTGTGGGTAGATGACCAGGAAGAAGCCTACAAGATTCTTAAGCTGGTGGTGATGGGATACCTGGGCCTGGAGGAGCAGCAAAGAGATGGGGAGCAGAGTGTCCAAGCACCCACCGCTGGTGTGTGTGTGTGTGTTCCTAACCTATCTCATACACACATATCTTATTCTGAATAAGATATGTGCGGTATGCCGATATTGTTCTAGTTTTAGCATTTAACGTTGTCTTTGTATATGTAATCCCACAGAATACACAATAATGCATCTTCTCCCTTGCATGTGTGGACGCGCATGTACCGTACGACCTTGCTGTGCCTTAGCCTCTGAGCCTCGCCCAGACGACAGGGTGACCTCCACCCAGACGCTCCGCAGCTCTGCAGCACTGGACCCCGCCGACCCATTCTATAGGAACTACTGGAACAAGTTCAACGCTGTGCTCAGCCCTCCGAGGTCCTCCATTGTGAGTAGAGGCACACACCCGCTTTATTCATATAGCTCAGCTGCAGTGTACCTAAATATACACAATGTTAATAATAGCATGTGGAGCATGGATACCTTGCATGCTACAGTTTCAATTAGTTTCTCTGAGATTGTAGTCTGGAAACCTTGGTTTTCACAGCCAGCCTGAGGGCGGGCCAATCAGGGTGGGTTAGTGATATGACTTTGAAGTCAGGAGTGTTTAGAAATGGTGGTAGAGCTAGATGCTAGAGCTAGCCTGACTAGTTTGGCCAATAGTGTTTTCCCGTGATCAGCTGAGCAGTCTGGTCGCTGAGATCAGCTGGGCAGTGAGCTGATTGTGATTATGCATGGTGACTTCATGGCCTGCCTGAACTATCGCTATGCTATGCTTGACATCTGGTTACACCAGGCTACTACAGTGCCCCTAGCATCCTTCAATGTATGCCTAAATGTACAGTGTAGAGAATACGCTAAGGAGCAAAGCACTGTGGGACAGTTTAGTCATATGGAGTGCATTGGACAGGGCTCGCACACAGCACCATTTTAGCTTGTCAGTAAGTACTGTATCGACTAGTAGCCGAGTCGTTCTTCGTTTAGCCCCGCCCCCGTTTCCTCCCTCTGACCTCCGGTCTTCTCTGCCCAGGAGCTGGCTTCCATCGGGAGGCGTGAGCATCTGGTGAGAAAGGCCCTGGAAGGGAGGAGCGAAGCGACCTACAGCCACCTCTTCAGAAGGTAGGCCGGCCCCAGCAGAGTGCTCAGTGAAACACACACGGCTCCCCCCCAGGCCTTTTAGTGGAGCGCATGTGTGGAGCCAGGCCAAATGACTTCCAACCGCAGTGCCTGTTCAAGCCGCATCTCGATTTGGGCTTTTGTTTTGACCTCGTGTGTCCCATCTGACGGTGTGTGGACACACACCCTTGGAGTGACTCGCACAGCAGACTATTTATTAACTGTTAATTGATTGATGAGATGAGCATGCATTGGCCAGGGTTCTGAGCGTGGATGCTATGCAGTTTCCCATGATTCATAGTTAATCTTAACTGTGTTCGTTTGATTTGTGTCCTAGGTCTGCCCCGGCATCCTTGCCCTCTGATAGCCAAGACCCCACAGTAAAAGAAAAACCCTACCCTTGTGAGGAGACCAGGTACTGCACACACACACACACACACGCAACATGTTAGACCAGAAAGCTTAGCAGAGACATAGCGCAGTTCTACATCACCATACACTACTTACTTACTGCATATATGCAGTATACTAGTAGTGTCTATAGTGTATTGTCTGCAGTTCATGAATAGCAATGGCATGAACATTATAGGACTCTGATGAATCCAACCTTTTACCTTTTATAGTGTTCTCTCCTCTTTTTATTATTTTTACAATTCTGAGAGGCAGACTTTCAGTACATGAACACACACACACACACAGAGACTTGAATTTAATATTCACAGTTGTTTTTTTGCCTTTTACTCCAGCTGAGTTCACAACAGGCTTAATGCACAAATCACATGTAAACGTACATTCAATCACTTTCACAGGAAATATACAGTAAGGGCTTCAAGTGTATAAGTGCATAGAGTATGTGTGCAAGTCTATACACACCCGCTGCCATATTCCCACATAGCTGAAATAATAACCACCAAACATATTGCATTACCTTTTTCTCAAAGGAAATCTAACTTTCAAATTTCAACTCTTTGATTAATATAGTACATTAGCAGTAACTGCAATATTAACCATCATAGAATAAGTAAGGTTTTACCATACATTAAGATGTTAATCTATACCTTATATCATAGCCTTTCAGAGGGATATACGATTATTATAGTGTAAATTGAGTAGTGCTCAGCCCTTGCGCCTTAATCTGGAAGTTTCCAGACGTAGTTTTGGGCTAGGTGTTATCAGGGATATGCCTTTACTTGTGCCTCTATCTGAAATACAGGAAGACTCAACCTCCAGGGTGTTGTATTGCTCAGATGTGTGCATGTGCGTGTGTGTGTGTGTGCTTGCACATACATACTGTACAGTACATTTTGCTGTTTTTCTACACATACCTTAACTAGATCTTTGGCATTGCCTGCCTCTTGTTTACCTTGTATCCAAGCGACAAGATTCCTGACTTAAGTGTGGTTACATATGAAAAGAATACTGTGACACGTCTAACATAAACCTAATACCAATAAAGTGGTTGAATTGTCTTGCCTATTAAATCTAAAGGAATAATTGCTCTTTTAAAATATGCAATAGCAGAGAATGTTAAAAAAACGTGTTAAAAAGAGTACAACACATTAGTATGTGCATGAATGGCATAGTAACAGACCAACATAACAAAAATGCTTAATCATTAGAAATCCTGTTTAGCAGCTAAATGTGACTATTTAATGCAAGGTACCAATTTAAATCCTTGCTAGCAGGTTTAAATACAGTATCACAGAGAGTGTTGGGCAAGTTACTTAGGAATAGTAATAAGTTACTAGTTACTTATTACTCCTTCAAAAGGTAATATTACTTTACTTATTACTGGGTATTAAAAGTAATAAGTTACGTTACTAGTTACATTACTATTACTTTGACAATCACTACCCTGCCTCGCTTCTTCCGAACAATGACAACCTGTGTAGCCAGCTCATTTTAGAATTGAATCCTTAATTAACCTTAGGAGTCAACAATCAGCCAAAGTGAAAACATTGCAGCCTCTCAAACCAGATGATAGGACAGGTTGGTTCAATTAGTCTACCTTAAGTTTGCTACGACCAGACATCTCGATCTTGTAAGGCAGTAATGCAGCATTACTTGGATTAGTAATAGTAATATTATTATCGTTTTGGAAATAGCAATTAGTTACACTACTAGTTACTGAAAGAGGTAATATTACAGTAACTAGTTACTTGTTACCGCCCAACACTGCACCTCACACACTGGGGGGTTTTAGCAGACACAGCATTTGCTGTGACAAATATCAGCAGCCTGCTTGGAGCTCAATACTCTTAGAACAGGCGCTAAATTATATTAATGGTCCAGTTCACATCTCATTCCCTGCGAACTACTGTGCACAATGACATTGATGGCTATGTGGACAAGTGGGCATCACACACTTGGAATCCCTTATCAGACCATACTGTCACCATGCCAGCAATATGCTCTGTATGTTTCGTTGCTCTCCATCAATCAAGGGCTTGTGTTAATCAGTCATTCCACTGTCCCTTATGACACAGCAATGTATCAATCAGCGTGTCAAAGCAGTGGGACGGACTTTGAATGTACAGTATATAAACAGGTATTGAGGTGGATGCATTTTTAAGCAGCAGCATGACATTGGTAGCCTCGCAAGACCATCCTGATTTCGCGAGCTTCAGTTTAATGATTTCGTCTAGAAAGCCTAGGAATTATTTTGAATGTGTCCGAGTAGGAACTTAACTTTCCAATCAGCATTGTATTGATAGCTATACGGGCGTGGTTTAGGTGTGCCGACAGCGAAAACGACCAGATGGTTCATCCAATCAACAGGCAAGTATTTTTTTTAAAGTAACTGCCATTCACAAACAGTTTCAATGTACGGCTCTCCCAAGATGGACTTGTGACAACAATTCCTCTGGCATGTCAGGTTATGACATTGGCTTTATCATTTCAGAAAGGCTTTTAACAGTAACAGCAACCCTCCATGGAATGTTGCACACTGATCATTACACTTTATTATATAAAATATGAATTCCTCAATTTCGAACATCCAGCCATTAGACCCAAGACTGAATGTAATTTAAGCCATCCTTGAGTGGGGCGCCCTAGCTCTACATGCTCTTTAATACTATACTCAATGTAATTATATTTAGATAAAAGTGTCTATTCAATTAACAAAATGTAACTGCAATGAAGCTAATTAATACCAGGCTATAAAATGTAATTAAATGCTTTGCACGGTGATCTGTACATCACAATTCTTTCGATGCCCAATTGTGAGGAAAGAAGTGTTCTTCTACTTATTTTATGTCGGTAATGGCACCACATACTGTACATAAACTGATCTGTACTCCTAATGTGACAAGGAGGACATTGAAAAGGATAAAGAAATGTTCTTTCTTGCTTTATGAGGCATGTGGTTTTCTAGAATAAAGTAGGCTAAAAGATAAGTGTATATGTCTTCAGTAGGTAGTTTTACATTTGAAGGGGTGCAAAGAAAATAAAGAAGTTATTTTGTTAGCACCATTGTTTTCTGTGCTATAAAGTATATGTCCTTGCTTTTACTTTTCTGTCATGCTCTTTACAATCATCTCGAGTTGAATAAAAATGCCAAGCCTGAGAATTTGGTAGGTTTAAGAATGGTGAGAAATTCCAAATAACTAGACAAAAAAGTTGTCCATTCAATGATAAATCACTATAAAATGAATATATTGTACAATATATTGTTCTTAATCAGAATTTCACAGCTTTGACAGTTTGTATTAGACTATATTCACATGGGAGTCCAATAAGATAAACTTTGCCCTTTCTAATCAACATCCCTATTTAAATAATATGTAGCCTAAATCATTTGGAAGGCTCCACTGGAGTGATCATTTTGTGTCTTGTGGTATACTCAGTTTCAAGGACATCACATAAATCACACAGGCAGAGGAACAGAAAATACACTGATATTGATGGTCTGTCTATGCCAAGCTAAGAGCAATTGAGACTGTAGAGAGTTTTGAAAAGGGTGTAAATCGTTATTACTGATGTTTTGTGTTGCCCACTGTGAATTAATAATCCATTATTATTCATTTCCGGGTATACCTCTAGAATGAGTTGCTATTCAAAACAAAACAAGAACATATTGAAGGACAGGCAAAATCATGAATCACCAGTAATGCAGTATTCAGAAAATAAGGGCAATTATTTCATCAAAGCACATTTTCATCACACATTTCCAATTAATTCCAAACATTGCCCTGAGGCAATAAAGTTAATATCATTCACAGACTTACTACTTTTCAAACGTCAATGCCCTTTGAGACACCAGTTTATGAATACAAAAGTGTTCACCATCAACTTTTTAACTGACAACTGACATGTTTTTGCTAGCGGGGGAAACCGGAGCACCTGGAGGAATCCCACGCAGACACGAGAAGAACATGCAAACTAAAAAACACAGAAAGGCCAGGACAACCGGAGTTCAAACCCTGGACCTTCTTGCTGTGAGGCCACAGTGCTGTCCACTGGCCCACAATGTTGCCCAGTGAACTAACTAAACTACTGATAAACATGGTTTAGCAACATTCTCTTTTCAAACCCCCCCACCCATTCAGGGATTTCAATGTTCTATTCATATGTATCTACATTGACAGTCAATAGCGATAGCAGAGATGCAACACAATAACCCGTATGCGTGGATGCACATCTGAATGCGGGAAGGGGCTCAAGTGGCCGTGTGATGGCACAGCACAGTGCGACACAACAGAGCCCGTGTGTCATTAGCACCCATTGGAGGTACTCTTTGATGTTGGCCATCCTTCTACTTTGATGATGTCGGCCCTGAAGATAAAACTTAAGAATCACATTGTGCATCGAGTACTGTGGCCTAGCAGTCAAAAGGGAGGAATTCCGTGCAAATACTCAACGAAACGAAGTGAAACAGTGACAGGTATCCATAACTCAGGATTCAGTTCAAATCCTCCTCCACAATTCTGCCTGCTCTGTTCAGGTATGCACCTACCAAAATGGTACAGACACTGTCAAACATTTAGAGATGTTTGTTGCCAGGTTTTCCTGCTGACATATGGAGAGATGTGCCCCCTTTATGTAGTCATTAATATTAAATAAGGTTCCATGAGTATTTTCTTTCTTCGTATATTCTCTTTGACATGGCAACGTGTCAATCACAGTCAAATTTCTACTTAATAAGGGTGTTTTTTGTTTTTTTGGCACTTTTATTTAAGGTGTTTAGTAATGAAAACAGCTGGATGGAAACCCCATCAGACACACCTTGTTCTAAAATATCATCTGATGTGAGAAAGACTAGAGCTGGATGGATTCTTTGATTCATTGGCAGTAGTAAACGGATTAAAAAGGCTTTTAAACATATTGCTTGTTCTGGGGCGTGTCCAGCTCTTTCCTAAAAGAGCTAGACACTAAAATGACCTCCATAAATGGGAGACATGGGCCCCAAAAACTTGTTTTTCTCTATTCATATTACAGTATAAAACTTTGGAAAATATCTTTGGCTTAGCTTAAATCCAAAGCTTAACCTTGATCATTCAAAGATGTGACCTGGATAAATAAAAACCAAACCACGTTACTCACTTTACCACAATGGCCTAAATGTTACACAAACATATATGGCCCAACAAACAATAATTCGACAAGATCAAACGTCAATTATGATAACAGAAAAAAAGGCAATAAGGGATTAATCACATGAACTTATCTCTTAAGAAACCTGTCGCTGTTAAAATCTAAATCTGCAGCTCCGACAGGATATGAAAACCCCCAGATACAGCCTATCATTTTGTTACGCAGAGCAGAAAATCTACTTCACGATCAAAGACTTGGCCATTGTGCCAAACTATAAAAAGGCAGTGCTAAGATCAAGGTAAGAGGAACTTGAAATGTCAAGAGAGTTGACCAGCTCCATTTATTTCTGAAATACGTGAAGGTGTCTTGGAATTTATCCCAGTGCATTAAACACTAACTGAACCTAAAGCATTCCGGACGAGCTTATGACTTCTGGACATCAAAGCAGCATATATCAATCAATGCTGGTAAAATAGCAGTTCTATTTATGAACCAACACAAACAATAAATTCTTAAACGGCTGCCAGGTCTGTGATTCCTTAAGCCTCCTCAGTTATCTTTTCTTAGCACCCTCTTTTCCATCTCTTGCACGCGCGCGCACACACACACACACACACACACACACACACACACACGTTATTATGAATTATATGGCCCTACCAATTACACCATATCTACCTGTCTTTGTTCGTCCCACCTAAGAGTGGGCTCCACATTTCAGCCTATGATTAACCTGTTTGGGTGTTATGATAATGCATTTTATAGCCATGAATTGCCATGAACTGGAATGATGCATGCACTATTGGGCAGAGTCTCTCATGAGAGCGGAGCCAGGAGAAAAAGGTATAAACTGCCTACGGACAAAAGGTGACCCAGATGTTTGACTGACTGCGACACATTTAGCTTCAGCCCTATGCACAAAAACATGTTCACACACACATTATACCTTCAAGAAGACAGCTTGTCTGTTGAAACGTTGGGACTATTAAACCCAACATTTTGCATCTGAGCTGTGTGTGCGGCCTTATCTTCTCTCTCTCTCTTTTTGAAACTTTATCTCTACCAGTAAGCACCTCTACACTTCCATGTGTGTGTTATGTGTTTTTTTTTCCATCACAAACACGCACGCGCACACACACACACACACAGCAGAGTCTTTAGGTGAAGAACAGTATGCTGAACATTTTCCAATCTATCCCCATGTTCATCTTTAATTCAGGGTGGCAGATGCCCGCAGAGGAACCAGCAGATCTCCACATACAAATACAGAAAACAGCACAATCACAGACACTTCGCCGGAAGGCAGAAAATACACGCGGCACATGCAGCAGTGCGCTGAAGGCACAGCAAGACGCGACGGGGGAATTCAAGATGAAAACTAATATGTGGCAGTTTAAGATTTACCGCAGGAACGGGGTAGGGAGGAAGTGAAGATGAAAGGGAAGAAGGATAAGAGGGGGAAAACCCAAGTGTTACCAAAGTGAACGGTGTAACGAAACAGGTAACAAACAAGTTTGTTTGTCTGTGTATGCGCTGAAAAAAATGATATGGTGTTTGTTTCTACACTGCCTTGGATCTTTAAATGAGAACACAAATAAGGTGGTGCAGATCGCATCACACCAATATCATAGCCTTGGTAATAAGCTTCCAATGTGTGGGGCAGAGCTTCTGAGAGAGCACCCTTTGGCATGGAGAGTTCAAATATCATCATATAAAAAAAATGTAATTGTTTGTGGGCAAAAATAATTGGATTTAGTGACAGATGACAGAGGGAATTAGTAAAGAAAAAAAAACTATTAAATTGTGCCATTGTGATTGCAAAAAAAATATATTAATATGCATTTTTATTAAAATAGGATATAAAATTCATACTTTGACATTAAAATAATATTTGCTGATCTGTCCTGACATTTGGTTTTATTAGAAGTCAGTAATGAAAACCATTATGAGGAGATAATGCTGTGACCAAGCAGACTTTGTGCTAATCTCAGTGTGCTAGTCATACAGTGAAAGATACTACTGCGTAGGGCTGCACGATTAACCGAATAGTAATCGAAAAAGAATACAGGACATCAAACAACGTAATTTTCCTATGTCAGTAAAAAAAGAAAAAGAAAAAAAAAATCCTTTTCAATCAAGCGCAACGCAAATACGAAGACGCACGTTTTACAGATAAGACTATTTGTCAGGACCCAGACACGTGACAATCCCACGCACATCAAAAAACGAGAAGCATCTACTGAGAAACGCTGCTGTTATTACTGTAACAACCATTAGTATCAACTGCGACAGACGTAAATCTAAACTACACTCCACGTCAATGGCTCATAACACGGCAGCTCAGGTGGTGTCACAAACATTTATCAGAGCAGAACAGACTCATAATGTGTGACAGACAACTTAATTAACATATTATATAGCAAGGTGGGCATTCTAAAACCTACTGTTAATATATCGGCGCATTCTGGCTCCAACATGAGTTTGTTCCATCCCGTCAACCGGAAGCATTTCATAAGCATAGCGCAGTGAGGTAGATCAACAAAACTTTGACTTCCTTTTTAAGGATGATAACCAATTTCCACTCCCAAAACTACTGCAATTTAAACTCCCCGCCTTGTACTTTCTGGATTTTTCCCTTATAAAAATTATCATAATGAACCTCATCGTCCGTGATGTTCTTCTCACCAGATAGAATGGAATCCAGATGTCATTCAGACGTGGTAAACAATGGCTTATAACAATGCCTTTACACCAGGCAAAGGCAGTAAGCCTCATAGTTTTATTTACTGACCACCACAGCCACTTATGATTGAGATTAGTTTGCCTTCTGTAAATGACTTCTGTCACGGAAAAAAATGGTTCAAATATACAGAGACAGCGTTATGTAGCCTACAGCGCTTAAAAGCACATTTGAACAGCATGGGTAGTAAATAGGCCCAGTAAGTGATCGGGAAAACGTGCAGGCAGATAATCTGAAATATTAATAGACTGAAATATAACCCCATTTACATGATTTAACTATTGCTGTGTGTTTTAACCTTTCACTGACAAGGTCATCTTTTGTCGTCTGCTTCATTCAAGTTCACCATTTTCCCGCTGTGTTCGGGGGAAACAGATTTATTGACGTCAAAATAAGAGCTCCGCAAAAAATCTAAAATAAGTCTAACATTAGTTTACATATAGCAGGTTATTGTAAATATTTACCTTAAATAAACTATAGGCTGCTGGTAACTGGTAAATAACCCTAAATTATACTTAATAATTGACATGATAGACAATAGTACTCTCCAACCTAACCTATATAGAAATGGGCTACAATAAGATGTAATTTATTGCTATATTGTTTCTGATAAATACAATGTTTTACATTTTTAGTGTAGCTCAAATCTCAATTTCATATTGTAAAGTAAGAAAATGACTAGTATTTCTCCGCCAGGGCTGCGCTTTATCACCAATCCTGTTTGTGATATTCATGGACAGGATATCGAGGCGTAGTCGTGGTG
>JAOEGT010039188.1:0-23360 GCA_025447795.1 Speoplatyrhinus poulsoni | reverse complement strand
CAGACAACACAGCCCTCAGGTTCATAGGGGCACCCAAACCTCTCCACCACGATAAGGTGATGGTTCCCGGAGAGGTGATCCCAACCCAGAACTGCATAATACAGTCCACCGCAGCTCTCAATATAAAGAACAATGCGCCTTTCAATATTTAAAGATCGTTTCATCGCGACCAACTAATATGAAACATGATCCCACTCATGGTTTTACCAAAATTATTTTTTGTCTTAATGAAAATGATGAATGAAATTAATGAAAGTCTTAATGATATGAGTGTAATTATTACAATATATTGAATTATTTTGCTTAATAATTTACTATTTAATAGTTTCAATACCTACCACGTTAAGGTAATGAAATGCACTCTGGGCTGTATTAATTAAAAGCATTGTTGTTTCTATAATTACCCGAACTCTAGTTCTATGAATGAAACGCTGGCTCTGCTACTAAGCTAACCAATGCCAGCAGCTAATGCTATACGCAGCAACTCCGGCCACACTAGTTGAAATGGAAGAGTTCTGATTATTTTCGTGTTTGATCACATTGTCTGTTACAAGATGTTCTGTGAGGCACCTGGTTCTCAACAGTCAACAGGATAAAATACTGGAAGACTAAATATAGATTTTCGTTTCTGGCATTTGAAAAGGAACTTACAGAGACCATATGGAGTCGAATTTACTAAATATTTGGAAAAGCCACACCATAGCAGCTAGTTCTTAATATGTCAACTTGTACAGGTAGGCTGTCCCAATTACATCTTATGACCATATGTCATTTTGTTTAGATGTTTGCCTATAGTTATCTATTAGGGTAACTAATATATCTTTGGATACCATCATCTGGTCTGCCGTTGAGCCTTTTCATAGTACATTTGTTTTGGTCCTGGGCCCGTTGTGATTACGCCAAGCTTCTGGATGTAACACACGCACATTCTCACAGTATACAATTATCAAATTAAACAAAAGATTTGCTGTTAACACTATAGCCATCCATCTACATTGTTGATTATGAGGGGACTATAATTAATGTATTCAACATAAGAGTTCACATTATTGTTTATTGAAATGTTATAGATAACTGTACAAACATTTCTGTGTATTCATAATCAACTTTTATATAAAATATTTATATATAAACAAATATTTAGTTTTAATAATAATATCTAGCACTTTCCCAGACAGGGAAAATGTAGGATAGTTAAGATCCTTATCTGCTTTCATTCTACACATCATGAACACTCTTTTTTGCGTTGTATGTAACATGTTTAACCCCATACTTGGCACATATGTTCAGCAGCCGATGAAACCCAGCACTGCTGGGGGACACAATTGCCAGATCATCAGCATACTTCAGATGATTTACCAAGGTGTTACCAATCATACAGACAGTTTTGCAGCGTCTTAACTGTTCAGAGAGATGATTCATATACAAATTGAATAGGGCCAGTGAAAGTAGACCCCCTTGCCGTACCCCATTACCAACACCAAACAGTGCAGAGACAGTATTGCCCCATTTGATCAACATACTCTTGTTGGCATACAGCTCATGGCAAACAGCTCATGGCGATTGACTCAAAAGCCATCAATAAAGCCAATATTACTTCCTATGAAAATGTGCCATTACAAGTTTTCTGAGATATATGAGTGGTGATGTATTGCCTGTGCAATCAGACCGTCCCGACTAGGGGTGCAAATCTGGTTTGGACAGTAGATGCCTTTGCAAGAAACGCTATAAAGCCCAAGGGCTCTAGCATCTGTCGCTAGAGCATCCTTGAGGTGTTTGAGAGGGAGATATAACTCACCAGCTGGCCACCCTTCCACTCCTGGGAATCTTAACAAAGACAGACATGGAGTGTGTCTGAAGAGCTACTTGCAGTATGTCTCAGCGCTCGGTCAGTGCAGCACAGAAGTGACTGACTGTGTCGTTTGTGCTCCCCAGGAATGGCTTCCCGAAGCAGACGGCAGCCCAACTGATCTTGAAGGCCATCTCCAGCTACTTCGTGGCGACCATGTCTTCCAGCATCAAGACCGTGTACTTTGTGCTGTTCGACAGCGAGAGCATAGGGATCTACGTTCAGGAAATGGCCAAGCTGGAAACCAGCTAAAGGAGTTCTAGGTACAAGGCTCCCCAATACATTGACCCCCACCCTCAATTTATGATTCTCAACCCTGCCTTGGAAAGGGCTTGTTTGCAATCTCTACCCCCACATCTTCCCATGAGAAAATAGAAAAGATGTTATGAGTGAATTATTTTGGAGGCGGAAAAATCTTTATTAAGGCCGGGAACTTGTTTTGCATTACTGTATGTATGTATGTTTCCTATATTTGTTAATATTTCAAATTTCTTTGCCAATTTAAACAGTGCATTGAAATGCACTGTTCTTTCTGAAGTCCTTCTTTACAAAAGGTGTAACAAGAGATTTGAGTGAAATTCTCACTTTATATATATATAAATAAATAAAAATATATAATTTTTAAGAATCATGGCAAATTAAACATTATTTAGACATTGAAAATCCAGGCTTACAAATGGAGCCAAACAAATACGGGTTATTGCATGTGATAAGCAGTAAATGCCTCTATCATATATAGATTTGTTTTTAATGCAAAAGCTAAGGACAATTTGTTTTCCCTGTGGATATTTCATATCCGTTAACTCTTTATGAAGAGATGATGCTTTCTCGTGTTGATAGTACTGTATAAAGAAAAGTTGAAGAATTATGAAGATTTGCTATGCTTTGGTCTATAAGACGTGTGCGTGTGTGTGTGTGTGTGTGTGTGTGTGTTAACATTTTCTCTTTTTTCTTTCCCCCCCAAAATGTGTTGCATAGACCGTTTCATTATCTAAAACCCTTTTTTAGCGATTGGGGTGTGGGTGTGAAAAGAACACAAAAGATTCCCACTTAATATATTTGACAGTAAAGTACAATTAATCTTGGGTGTAGCCATTACCAATGGCAACCTACAGTAAAAATACAAATATATTATAATTCTAATTCTGTTTTTCGTGTTTCTATCAATGTTATTACGTATAGATGGAGTATTTGTGAAAAGTTACAGTAAAGTTTTGTAACTGTGATATAGATTTTTATTTTTTATCTTTTGAAGGCGCCAAATTTGGAAGATTTATTTATGTTTTGTTTTTGTTAAGCCATTACAAAATTATATGTATACATTTTGTTGGGATGAGTGGCCCTCTTCATTTGTTATGGTGTCTCACTCAATGACCACTAGATGGCTCTCTATAATAAACAATTGGATATTTTTGGTCTGAGCCATTCTCTGCATAAACAGCATGGAGGTCTGTGGAGGCCTACACAAAGACATTTGGACTTGGATTTGAATTGGAAATACAAGGGACACACGAGTCCTAATGGCTCAGCTGCATCTTGACTTTTCAATAACTTTGTTATGATTGATGTAAAATGCTTTCTAAATAATGGCTACAGTCAGTGAATACCCACAAAGTCTGTCCAGTAATAAAATGCCTTTCAAAACATGGATTTGTTCTTGTTGAAATTATGGTGATTTTTTTTTTATATATATAATTATCTGCAGACACTGCAAATCTGGAGCTGTAAAAAGTATTTATTTATTATTAGTTTTCTTGTAGGAGAAAATGGCATTGTCTAACCTGGAGACCGCTGTCTCAAACACAGATTGTATTAGGACTATTCAGTTTATGTTATGTATAGTTCAGGACAATGGCAAAATACTTGATTAATCTGTCCACTATACCTTTTAGCACAACAACCTAATAACATTCATACGCTGGCTACTAAAGTGTGTTTTGGCTTTCCGAATCAACAAATAAGCCTTTTATTATTATAATTTACTGGATGAAAATTTAGTAAATATATTGTACTCCAGTCGCTTTTGGTAAAAGCATCTAAGATATCACATTTTACTCAGTTCAGTTTGTAAATACTTGATATTTACATACTCTCTTGACCTCATTATATTGTTCTGTTTATTTTACTGTATGTGGTTGAGTGTGTGTGTAGTGTGGCTACTTGTATTTCTAGTGAGGAGGACGTCTGAGTATTGCCACGTGTGTGTGTATATGTGACATCACCCTTTACGTTAGTCTATTTGGTCAGTTGAAACAGTTTGCATGTGATGTGTTGGGGGTGATCAGCCTGCCTTACAATCTACATATGCTTCCAAAGCCTGGGTGTGAGTCCTGTCCTGGGGCCGTGTTGCTAGGGTGCTCTGAGGACCAGGGAGTCACATGGGGGTCACTTTCCCAGCCTGCCAGGGAGGCAGGAACCTAGGACCTCCACTGAGGGCGCCCATCTGATGCCTAATCCCCAGGAAATACAGGCAGGTTTCGCCCCTCTTTCACTTCATCTATCCATCTTTCCCTGCTTCATCTCGCAGGCAGAAAAGCTCCTTAAATTCAAAGCATCTGTTCAGGCCGGGGCCAATCCGACGGCCGCTTTTCACAGAGCCCGCGCAGATGAAATTTTAGTCTTTTGCACGAACCCCTTAAAGGGGAGAGGGGGTGAAAAAACACCAGCTAAAGCAAACAGTGGGGAAGATCAAGAAGGGGTTGAGCGCAGGGGCATCAAGCTGTTCATCGCAGATCTGGCCTGTGCCTTAAACTGTATTTCTGAGAAAAATGTAATATTGTGTTCTGTATGATAGTGCGTTCTGACTGGATGCTCCCTGGAGAAACACCTGCCTGATTCTAACCCCTTCTGCGGGCTGTGTTGGTGAGGAGGGGCTTCAATGCAGATGGACAGGCCACTTTCACTTGCTTTCATCTAATAGATACAAATAATGATTGTGTGTTTTACTGTGGGAACCTTCGACACCACAAAGCATCCCATTTAGGCCTTAATGTTCCTCACTTTGGGGGAACGGTGTGCCATATTAGCTGTGTTACAACCAAATCAAAGGACAGAGTCCTCCATAACTCTTCTTTGAAACTGGATTTCTTGCTGAGAACACAAAGCCACTGTTAAGTATATTTGTGAATGTGGTGGAAAAGGTCTGCCTGTCCATGCAGTTTAAACGGTAGTTTCCCTTTATTATTGGTCACTGCTTGGTCTGATGTGGTCAGACACAAAGCCATTCAAGAACCTCTACAAATTCTCCCAAAACTCAAACGCGGGATTTACACGAGTAAAATAAAAATACATTTGGACATCAAGTGACCTAGAGTAGAAATATTGTTGAAGAAACCATAGATAAAGCCTATTATAAATCACACATTATTACAAGAAGATTGAAAAATAATGAATAGCATTTGATGTTTTGATAGTTTCAATCAAGACCTCTGGTGCACCCAGCAGGTTAATACTGACAAATACATATTTGTACTGTAGATAATATTGTACTAATGACATGTTACAAATTGTATTTCTGTAGTAATTAATACAAAGCATTATTCAAGCTACACATTTGTTAAAACCAGTTGTGGGTGCAAATGGAGGACAGTGTTTTTGTGTTTTCTTCAAGCACATTCATGTAGTTTTAGTGGCAATAATAAATGGCCTAAAATAGCAGTTGTTGAAAGTTCAGTACCCTTACACCAAATGTTTCAACCTCCACTGTCCTTGAGCAAGGCACAGCTCCCATAACGAATCACTCCTTGAACGTTCTTCGTGACCAAGCGTGTCAGTTTGATGATGACTTAAATGTCAGATTTACTAAACAATCCATTTTATGTGGCATTTCAATAGGTTACATTATAACAGAGGCCTTCTCTTGCAGCCTGCAAGCCTGTCTCTTAATCCCATGATCCACAGCCATTAAACAAGGCTAAAGAAGGGATATCCAACAGCTACCAAAGGCTTGGAGGGACTTCTCACCATGCTGCCTTTAGTCCACAACAGTGGTTCTCAACGTATAATATGATTTTCAGAGGGTCTGTGGGATGATTTCAATATTTGGAAAATTGATTTGATTTGACTGTACCTATATTTTTTTAGTTGCTGCTTTTAACCAGCTGGTTAATTTTCAACAGTAAGTTATGTATAGTAAAAGAAGCATATTAAAACAAACAAACATTCTAATATTTAATTTGCTGTATTTGAAAAAAATGGCATTAAAGGTGAAGTCATGGATTCTGGAAAAAGATTGTTTATAGTATGCCTCTCCCTTCAATTCCATATGGGTGCTGCCTCAGAAGCTCTGTCTCCCAAAACTACATTGTCAACAGTCTACACCACTTCTTTGTGTTCTCATTTACAAACCCAGGGCTGTGTAAAAACATCCACTTTATTTTTTCAGCCTGCGCACAGAACCAGCAGATAAGTGTACTGTGAGTATAGATATTTGCTGAATTTGACAAAAACTTTATTTGTTATAGTAGCTTACAATCGCTGACTACACATTGCTATTACACTACTATACTCTGTTGGGGGTCGTAGTAGGTCAAACGTTGTCAAAAACCACCGCGTCTTCCCTGCCTGTCTGACTGGCCCTGTGACCATGGGCACATGTCCTGGCACCTCGAAAGGGTTAAGTTTGATCCCGGACGCCGCGTATTGTTGGGCCATTTAGCACAGGAAACATGATAGCTTGGCTGCTTTTATGTCCTGATTCCCTTGGTTTAGGAAAATAAATGAAATGCAATCCCCACCATGAATTCTGAGGTACCGGCAGGGGCATACTTATTATGGATTTTCCCCCGAGAAACATTTTTGTGCCCATCCTATTTTAGCCTCTCTTCGTCCTGACGCTTGCCCCACAGCACAGACAAAAATGAAATGGTAGTGTAAAAGAAAGCTTTGGTGGAGCTCAAATAAAGATTTAACCTGGCTGTCTGTCACTCTCAGGAGCTAGAAAGAGACAGAGGTGTAACTGTAGCTTCCATGGCTATGTTAGAGTATGTATGAGACTATAGGAATAGAGATGGTTCAGTTCTCAAACTATCTCGACTCCCTTTGGGATTCTGTGATTCAGTCAGACAGACCTCTATTGGAATATTCAGACCTGATCTCTAATGCCTTGTTACAGTGTGAGGGGGGCTCTGCTAGAGCCAGCAGTCTTTTGGCCAAGAGGGGATACTATGGGATACTACGCCTGTAAAATATGTTTAGACCACTGATCTCCAAGCCAACATCTCCTCATTCTGTGACTAGCACATACGGGGGATCTACAGGAAGGTAAGGCAGGAGCACATATATTTTAAGGTTTGTGTGTATGTGTGTGTGTGTGTGGGGGGGGGTGTAGTGAGAAGTGGGAATAAAGTGATGGGATGCCAAGGTCAGCCGGAGTGGGCTGGAGAAAGGTCACAGAGAGAGGGGGAGGAGCCCCGAGGAGGGAGGGGGAGAGGGAGAGAGAGAGAGAGAGAGAGAGAGAGAGAGAGAGAGAGCGAGATAGGAACAGACAGGTAGAATTATTCTACAGATATCTCCCATATGAGCGGGGGCAGGGCCAGCCAACCGTGCCCGGCAGCATAATAGAGACACATGGACAATGGCCCTCTGAATCAGCGCCACATAGCCCGCAGGTTTAACGGCCGTGATACTGCCGTGTTTCTGTTACACTCAATTTTGTTGCATTATAAAAGAAAATGCACTCGCGCTTTATTACAGATGATGATTGAAAAAATTACTTAGCCTTCGATGCGGCCTCTGATGGGTTTTTTCTTATACCGTGGATCCCCGGTGCTGCATTCATGTAAAATTATACCGCACAATTACAAACCACATTTCTTCCCCGCTATAAGGCATGTTTCTCAAATTAAAGCACTATGGGGAGGTATTTCCTTGCATGCCTATTTACCAATTGATTGGACCCATTTGTCTACTAGTGTTGAACGGTAGCCACATCATGCAGAGTTGCATGAGTTGCTCCAGCTGGTTAGCAGACAAAGCCCCCCTATAGCTATACTGTATCTCAGAAATGTAAAGCGTGCCTGGAATACAATTGGTTTTAAGGTGTGGGTTTGGACTGGCTGGGACCACTCCAAAAAAACTATTATTTCAGATTTCCATATACATTTAGTTTTGGCTTTTCGTATTCGACTTCCATATTAACAGTAAAGGCATATACTGAATTGTATGCTATTGTGGTTTATAGTAAATGAACCCATAGGCTACACACAAACCACTCTGTTTGGAAAACGAATAACCTAATTTTGTAATATTTTATTACTTGTTTATTTAATCTCTCCTCTGAATTTTTCAGTATCTCTTCTGCACCCATATAACAACCTTTATCTCTCAAATGATTTCTAGTTTTATCAGATGTAATTTCCACAAGTATAAAAACCGAATGTTCTCATTCAGAATTTAAACAGATACCATGGATATGGGGGTTGGGTTGTGAAAGAATTCAAACAGCTGGTCAGCAGTTTGAATATTGAACCAGGACTTTGATTCTATGCTTCTAGCTGATCACCAAGATGATCATTAAAGCATTTAACTGCCATGTCTTTAGAGACCTCTGAAACTTGTTTTTTCAGCTGCCAATAAGTGATCATATTCTCAGTTCATATACGTGTATTTCATTCTAATAGTGAAACACATGTATTGTTGTTGTGATCTTGACAATACATTTAAATTGGTTTCATTGATTTTCTGTGTAAATCCTGTCTTCATGTTGCCATAGAGGTTGAAAACAGACACTTGAACAATGACATTTGGATGGTTCTGAGACTTGAGACGTCATCAAGTCACTATGCACAAAACTCCCATGCCACAACTCTTCTCAACTCACTAGCATCACTCCACGCCATTATATAACATCTTAACTAAATGTTTGGCATCTTTCAACATTGTAGGCAAAGACAGGTCTGTTCAGTCTATTGAATGGCCCGTTCAAAGCCACCAATATACAAATAACTTATCATCTGTAGATAATGACGTTTTAAGAAATTGATCATTAAACATTTCCCAGAAAAATGTAAGATGGATAAATAGCACCAAAAAAAAAACACGTTTTTGTTACATCATTAGAGGAGAAACTATGGATTTCATTTGGTGCATTTAGTGCTACCAATTTATACTTTATAGCTATATCAATACCTTGGGATGAATGTGTGAATTGTAATGGTTTCCCTTATAGCATTTGTCTTCCAGATTTGGGGGTATTTTCAACAGTTTGACTGCCTGTCCTCAATCGACTCAATCGCTGCCCTCTAGGGTTGAATCCAGGAACTATAATTATTAGATATCACACACATTTGATCATTGCATACAACCAATCAATATCCAGTTTTCACGTAGCCACCAAGGAACAGTAAAATTTTATTGGCACTCAATTAATCAGCATCTATGTCTGCCCACCTACAAAAAGTGAATTTTAAGCAGGTCCATTAATGCACATTCAGATCAAGACATCAATCATAGCCTAATGCTAGCTTGTAAGGACATGTCTAATGGCAAGATCTAACCTAGGCCATTACCTGAAAAGGTTTTAATATTTTGCTATATTATGGTGCAAAACATGATGGATGAGCAGGACAGACAGTAATTTGGACCCCAGACCAGCTGGCATCTTCTCTGATCTGCGCTAAACCAGAACATTGCCAAGTTCTTTTGATGAATGAGCTAACTTTTTCTTGTTTTGTTTCTGGGCTGAGTAATAAATGTCCTTGACTGTCCTCCTGTCTGGACGCAAGGCTGGAGGTCAGATGAGAAATGTAAAGAAACATTTTAAATAGATAAGGAAATACACTATATCAAAGTAGAAAAGGATTTCGTTCATGCCTAATGATGCTAAAAACGACCATGGAGCAGAAAGCACCGAGGCAATGAAGGATATTGCATAACTAGAATTTGGTCAATTTACTTGTGAGTAATGACCACATGCTGTATCAGCAAAATAAAGAAAAGAAAAAGAGACTAAAAAACTAAAGATAAAATATTACAGTTTCAAAGATCAGTCATGCACAACCAATATGAACGACCGATGACGACACTTGGAGACTTCACGCAATCACAACTCTCTCCACCAGGTGGTGCTGCAGTCTTTGAGGTGTCATGTTGCATCGGTATTATATTGCTTCAAATTTTAAATGCTTTTGTCAATTTCAATTAGCCTAAATTTTGGGAATGAAACCCGTAAAATAATAATAATATCAAAAAGAGATGGATAATGTAGTCATGGCAATCTGTCAAAAACAATGATGATAACTAATAAAATAGCCTAACTATAACTGATGTCTACGCACGGTCTGCAGTTCTAATGTCACAGCTATAATTTGAATGCTGCAGGAACCATACATAAAGTTAAATGTTCAGGCTGATAATAACACCATTAATTTAGTGTCACGCAGACAAACAACTAGGCCTAAAGTTATTAGGATGTTCTGCGCACGCCACATACGTAGCCTACAGTACCTACTGTACAGGCTATGGCCAATCAGAATAGAGTATTTTCCCACATCGTCTCATTAAATTTAATTAAAGCGACCCTTGTTAATTTAGCTCATATTATTGAAGTTATAGCGCAGAGTTTCATTGTAGGCTTGTAGCCTACCAGAACCGGGTTTATAATTGTTGAATTGCTGCTGTGAATATTAACCCTAGAGCTTTATTGTGTTTTGTTGATCTCTATGTTGTTTGTCTATTCGCACATGGGGAGGGAACATATAAGGAAAGGGTGGCGGATCAGCGCTGCGTCGCTGACCAGTGTCCTGGACAACAGAACAGGACAGAGAGAAGCATTTCACCTGCTCGTCCTCGCCAGTGTCTGCAACTCTCCGATCCCTCCATCCGATATTCAAGCATGTCCGGTTCCCAGACTACAGAAGAAGGACTCTACGGTAAGCAGGGTTGTTGAACACCCGACACAAACTGAAAATTGTATACGGCTACAATGTTTACATAATGACGTTATCCCAACACTCTCTGTTGTGTTTATCACGCTCTCCCCCTCAATTGAATCATCCAAAAATAACTACAATGTGCTTTTTTTTAATTTGAGATGTATTTACAAATTAACAATCTATTTCAAACATTGTTTGACTTATGCAATCAGTGACACAAATCGAACGTGCCCATTCAGTTTGTTTACGTTCTCGGTGTGTGGCGGCGGTAACACGGTAGCGCACCCAGAGAAACTTGTGTCCATACAATCCTGCATGGCGGACGTGGAGCACGTGTACGAGGGCGCATCGTGCAAGCCAGTGAGACACACTGTTATTGTGTAGACGGATTCAATGACTCACCTGTTTGTATCGCTGTAAGCCAATTGAACTTCAGAGATTTCCCGACGCTTATATGCAATTCGCACTGGAGATGTCATTTAATACGTGGTCCGGTGTTACCTGTGATATTCAACCTGGGAAGTATTATACAACATATACTTTAATCAGGCATTCAACATGACAGTTTCAAGAATTTACTCTAATAAGTGTCTTGATACAGAGTCCACCTGCATATGAGCATATAATTCTCATGTTGGCAGTACTTGGCCTATATAGGCTTTGTTGTACCAGAGTTTATAGTTTGCTGTTGCAAGGGGCACGGCAGTGGTTATGTCATAACCCTCTCTCTGGAAAAGGAAGTAGGGCAATGGCACAATTTCCGCCTGATTCAACCCTTTCACCCCCACTCCATCTACCAGATTTACAATGTCATAGTCTTAGAGACAGGGGGAAATGAACAAAATGCAGCTGATATGATAAGAGAGACAGCTTGTTAAAGAGAGCAGCTGCTCTATTTTGTGAGTGTTGTGTTGCTTATGAAGGACACAATGTAAATTATACATGTGTATGGGTGTAAGTGAGGGGAGCGGTAATGGCTAATCTTCTCTAACAGAAATACAGGCTGCCCGGGCCCAATGTTTACACGTGCAGGCACGTATGTGTGTTTGTCCCTCACGCATGGTTTCTGTGTGCGCTCAGCCATGACATGATGCTGACTAGGCCTGCCTTCAGCCAGCCAATTATGCCTTACAAAAGTGAGGGTCATGTGGGGTCATTATACTTTTGAGGAATTTGTAACATAAATATTTCCAAAGATAGAGATATTATTTTTGATTAATTTGTTATGGTATTGAGGTATGTTAGACTGTTTAAACAATGGAATACTACGGGTTTGTGGCCACATATCTAGTGCATCTGATGTGCAATGTTTACCATTAATGCCATGTGTTCACAAACCCACCATAATCTACAGTAGTTAGAGAACAATAGACCAAAATGTAGTCTAGTCTAATTTGAACCGTCCAATCGATATATTTCCATACAGACAGAACATTACGTAATGTATGTAAATAATGGTGATGTAAATCACTAGAACCGCAATGAAGTTCTCTCCCGGGAACTGTGCATCGCTATAGCTTGTTGCCTGTTCGCGTGTGTTTATTTATTTTTTTCTCAGGTTCCTGGGTAGAGCTGGAGGGGCTCACAGCGACAGGGAGTTGCAGGGAGAGTCTGACAGGACCACAGAACATCGTCTCCTCTGCCCTGCAGGGGGAGCTAGAGAGAATCCTTCTGGAGGTGCAGCTTGAGTGTGAAAGGAATAAAGACAGGTGCAATGATGATGCAAACCTGGGTAACAGGTAATCTTTTCGTGTGTGGGTGTTTATGGGATGGTAGGGTATGTATGTTGTATGTATGTTGTGAACATAAAGCTGTTTAGCTTAGTAACCAACATATAGTTCAACAGGATAATAAATGGGACATTTCCTCATGTTTTATTGTTTTGCATATTTAAGTCCTTTCTCAAACGGACAGTACACATTCTCTTAGTAGCACCTTTAATGAAAACACTGTCAGTATTTTGTTATTTATAATTTAAACTAACTCACACTCCATTTGTTATTATACAGTAATAATAACTATGCTTAAAATATATTTGCATGATCAAGTGCCTTCTTCTTCTTCTTCTCCTTCTTCTTCTTCTTCTTCTTCTTCTTCTTCTTCTTCTTCTTCCATTACAATCTTTCTTATATTGAACGTCTAGTAATATGAGAGTGGAGGCACTTTGTAAATGTCTACTCGTTGTCGTCCACAGCCCTCCACAGGTGGTGACTACACAAACGGGCGCTTCGCTGTGCTCTAGTAGTGAGCAGGACAGCGGCGACGGTGTCACTATGCAGGTATTACACCATACCACTGTGCTTGTCCGGTGTATACCCATCATTTATAATGTAGTGCGGACCCTTCTATTTTGTGCTTGTTTGTTTGTTTGTTTGTTTGTTTTCCCCTCATTCAGGAGGAGGCTGACAGACGAGCAGACACTGACTGGGTTTGGGACTGGTCCAGTAGACCTGGAAACATGTCCTTAAAGTAAGAGACTATATTGTCTCCTCAGAAACCATTCGGTGAACCGAATGGTTCCAAACTGTCGTTTTTGGTTTGGACAACTGTGTTTGTTATGTGCAATTTAACCACAAGGGGCATGCAAGGACAACTGAGGCTTAAGAAGGATGAGACCCATTTGATTTTTTGTTTCTCTCTCTCTCTCTCTCTCTCTCTCTCTCTCTCTCTCTCTCTCTTTCTCTCATTGTCTCTGTAGAGAGTTTGTGTTCCAGCACCCTAAGCAGAAGGGTTTCCTCAGTGTCAGGAAGGCAGAGGTGACAAAGCGAGGACTCTTCTCCTCCGACGTTCTCCTCATTCCATCACTGTTGGCATCTCACCTGCTCACACTCGGAGTTGGGTAAGGCGCACATATTTTGCAACGGAAGTGTGTGCAACGTGGCAGTTGCTAAAGAGATTACAGAGGAAATTACATTAAAACTACTTATTTATTTATTTATTTATTCAAAGGTCTGCTGAAAGAACATAATCAAATTCAAAAACAACAAGATGGCGTCATTGCAACGTGGCACACCACACAATTGACATTTAATCTTCATCACTTTCCCCACTTCTTTTTAGGATCTTCATAGGTGAGAGACTGGCTGCCTCTACAGCCAGCACCCTGTGACCATGTGCACCGTCCTGTCCGTTCACTGACGGACTGGCCAATAGGGTCGCAATCGCTGTCTCTTCCGCACTTTTGCCGCCCTTCTCTTATCACGGTGAAAGCATTTCTGCTCCTCGCCGTATCCCTGTGCGTCCGTCACCTGTCTGTCAGTCACTCTGTTGGACAACCTGGGTCACTTTAACGCTAACGCAGAGTTAGCTAACCTCACACGAAACAGGAGACTACAAGAGAATGGAGGGTTTTGCACTTCTTTTAAAGAAAAGAAATGAATACATTGGCATCAAATGATTGTCAAATGTGATGTGAAACTCTCATAAAGCTGCTAAATGTAGGTTTGCTGTTTGTTATGATGTTTTAAGTTTGAAATGACATGACAATTGTGCTTTTTGTCCACGAAGACATAGATCATGTATGATATCAAATGTATGAACTTGTCATTTACCATAATAAACTTTGCGCCTGACAACATCGATGACTGTGAGTGGTCAGTGTTATGGTTTGCATTCCTCTCATCGCTTGATTCAACCTACCGTGGTACAGTACGTGTTTTTTATACTCCTGTACTGTGGAATGAGGTGCCGTGACATGCTCAAGTATACTCCGACAAGGAATTTATGATATACTATATGTCTTAATAAGATACCCTCCAGATATTGTTTAATGACATAAGACTGGAAAAGCGATTTAACCTTTCAGTGAGTCCTGATGCAAGCTTTTCAGCAACTTGTACTGTATATGAGCTGCCACATCTGTTTAAAATGTAACTTGCACTTCTCAGCATAAGGTAATCAATGCAGATAGATGTGTGTGTGTGGATATCTGGCACATTTTGTCCGCCATTCCTCTGGTGTTGACAAATTGGTAACCCGTCAGTGAGTCTAACCCGTCAGTGAGTCTTCCTCCTGTCTGAGAGACCTTTCTTACAAAGAAAGTTATGACATCACATTGGCTTGTCTTTTCCCATCTGCCTTTGTAATTTCTTACATCATTTTACTCTCTTGCTCTCTCTCTTGCTCTCTCGCTCTCCCTTGCCCTCTTTTGTTTTACAAGCGTATAACTGCTGCTTTGGCCAGTCAGGGATTTGTTGTTTTATTGCTTTCCCATGAACCAGGCAGCCATTTCCTCTCGCCCTGTTGAACATCTCGTGAAGGTAGCTGGCCTGAGCAAACTGATGCCGTGCCGTACTGCCTAGTGGTTAAATAGCCCCCGTTTGTTGTCCGGACTTTGAGTCCAATGAGTTTATCAGCTATAGCAGGGTGTTTGATGTGCACTGTCCTGTGGAGCTCATTAAGCTACCCCTAAACACACCAAGCTGACAACGCAACAACCAGCTGGCCATGCAGCTGGTTCCTATATTCACACACACACACGCACACGCACACACGCACGCACGCACACACACACGGGCACACGATGTCCAATGCAAGTTTTGACTTCACCTCAACACAGAAAAACTGTTTTTACGAAATGAAAACAACATTTTGAGTATAGCCCAGAGTTTTTGACCCAACAACTAAATGCTACGCAGTTTGACAAAAGGAGTTAAGGTGGAAGAGTGCTTTTGATTCGTACGTAAGCAGATGTGGTATCTCTTAGTGAATGTGCCTCAGTGAATCCCCACCTTACAAACCCTTAGCTAGCTATTCAATAAATATAGTAAGCCATACAGTATCTTCTTCACAGAGGGCCTCTGTCAGGATACAAAATGTTGTAATTGCCCTTTAGAAAAGTACTTTATATATGGTACAGTACTGTGCTTTTAAAATAGGCCAAGAGTTTAATTAATCCTATTGAAATATTTAAAGAGTTCAAAGGAAAAAACATCTAACTCCATCTGACATTATTTGGTTTTAAATTGGCAATATTTAAATAATTATTTAGATTTTGGAAGATATTACATTTTATTCAGTGACAAAGAACCTTTCAATTGTAATAAAGGTTAGAATAGGGAACCCGTATATAGAAATCTAATAAAAAATGCTTTAAATAACTTTTTGCATCTGAACTCTTAATTTGAAATTGTATGTGTATCATCACTGTGAACCTTCTATATATCTGTCAAGAAGGTGGTATAAAATATAAGACCCAATAATTTAATTGTCTCCTGTCAGTGCCAGAGCCAGAGAAGACTTGCTGGACAACATACTGAGGTCTAGACATTCTTGAAGAAATCAGTTCATTCATTTCCTGAACTCATGTGAGTGGACATCTGTCTTTCTGTTTAAAGCATTATCTTCCTGTTCCTACACCACTAGACAGGAAACAGGGTCCAGTTTCAAAGAGTTCTTTCTGGGGGGAAAAGTCAATGCTTTTAAATTGCCATGTCACCTAGGACTTAGCATTAAAATAAGGTCACTTTTAAGCCCCTATCTGAAGAAGATTCATTTTGCCATATGCGATCAGCTTGCTCCCCACATACTCTGGCAGAAAAACTATTAAACGTAAGATAAATAAAGCTAGTCTTCAGCTTCTTGTACAGTTTTCAGGTCACCCTGTGTGAAGTAAGTGATAAGTAGTTACTGTTTAATGAATGATGTCAGTCAGTGCAAGTAGTACATGGACCAATGGGAGTTCTGCTTTTCCTCTGAGATGAAACTGTTTCTGCTGACACTTTCTGTGATTTATAGAAACTCAAGTGAAATCACAAATGGAAAATGATCTTGTGCCTGGCCAGTTGGCTGAATCATTGTCGTATTATCTCACTCAGCAATAAATAGTGAAGAGACAGTCAATAATTTTTTGCAAAATACTGAGATTGTACAGTATAAAATTAACCAAACAAATATATGTAATTAAGTATTTGCAGCAATCAATGCAGATTTGATGGCTGGGTATTTTATTGTAGGCCAACTGTATGGTGAATGGCCTGCATTGAAATTTACATTACATTACATTTTTATTAAATAAATAAAATAATTATTATTAAAAATGATAAAAATGTGCTCGCAGTGCCACATACAGTATACTTTTGCTGGAATCTACCTCTGGAAGTATTAAATAAGTGCACTTGTATTTGTTATTTTGACATCTCCTAAGCACTGCAGCAATTATAATTTGACCCGGAGTTGTTGTTTTCTCTTATGTACCCAAACACGTGCATCTTCTTGTTTTCGTCGGGCGTGCCAGACTGCGCTCCATGAAAGGAAAGCACAGTAATGGCTTCCATGTGCGTCCTCCCCTCCCCTCCATACACCTCATTCACCTTCAAGTGGTCGTCAATCACAGCCAGTCTGACATAATGGAGATGACAGGGCAATGATCTGTATCTAATCAAATCACCCGGTAGCTGGCTGCTGTAGTGGTTGACCTTACCAGGCTATAGGCAAGCCAGTAATCCACTAGATTGACCCAAAATCTGCACTGCCTTGTCCAAAACAGGCTGCTCAGCTACATGTTGTCAGTTTGCAGAGAAACAGCTGACAACCATTTTAAACCAGCTATCTTTCACCAGGTTATTTTAAACGCATTATTTAGGAGATGTGTGCGTGCGCGTGCGTGTGTGTGTGTGTGCCATGTGGTGTTACACATTGAAGGAGCTATTGAGCTGTTGAGCTGAGAGTCTGTGGTTTGAGGTTGAACTGAAAGATTGCATGTGTCAAAACCATCACCACAACCTGCCCTATCAGTTGACTGTAGGACACCTTCATGAAATGCCTTTGTATAATACTCAGAAATAAAGCGAGACACTGACACCACGCTGCCACTTTCAAAATGATATGTTTTCCCAAGAAAGGAAGGCTTCTGAGAATGTCTTCACACACCTATCATCAATCTTCTTGTGCAGTTTCCATGTTTTTCCTAGAAAAGCGCTCATATAGTATTACAACGTCTACAATGGACACTACTTTTGAGTGATTTAACAGACATCTATTAGGAGGTGGGGCCATTTGCTAAGGTACGGTACACGTGATCAACAAAACAACACTTTGACACACTTCCATTTCTTGGCCATGGTTAGACTGTATTGTATTTTGTTTATATAACATTTTTCACTTCTGATTTTACTGGCTAAATCCATATTTATTTTACTATAACTGATGTTAACCTATACAGTAGACTATGTTGTTGCATTAGTTCAAAGTAATCTAAATGAAGACATATATTTATGTCTTCATCGCTTCACTCATTGGTATAGGAAGCTTTATCCTCCACGACCTTCCAATTTGGCTCCGTTGCAGAGTAAACGCTAGGGTGTGGGTGCCTTTATAAAACCTCTCCTTTGGGTTCAGAGTTGCAGTCAGTCTAATAACAGAGAGTCAGTCAAGTTTAATGTGGCGATTTGGGGTTTGGAATGAGTTCCATCTACTGGACAGGGCTGCCGCACGTTTAATTGACCTGCTGCCGTCGTGTAACCTCATTAGGCAGGGCTGCGCAGATCAGTCAAAGCATTGCACCCTAGTGTAATGAGCACTTACCGTAAGTACAGTACATTACAGTGTTTTATCACACACAAACACAAACACACACACACACACACACACACACACACACATAGACAGCTCCATGTTGTACCAGTCTGTTCATTTACTGACAAATGAGCACATCACTCATGATGGTTTGGGCCATTTCATTGGTTTATTATCAAGATATGTTTCTCATGCTCTCAACTATTCAGTGATTGGATTGTAAATGCTTGATATTTGCCAAGGACCTTCTCTGAGACAAGTGAAAGCATTAGCTTAATACAGCCGTCATGGTCATCATCATAACCTGAATGACCACAGATGACTGGTTGGTAGAATTTGCATTCGGTACAGCGTGGTGAATAACAGCGCACATCCACAGTGTCAGTAACAAACATATCGCGTTCACGTTAGGCATTGGAAACGATGACTAATACAGCAAACAACAAATCACAGCTGCCACAAGACACAATCCACACACAATATTTACAAGGTTGGCACAAACGTGTTGTCGCTCCATTTTTTATTATCCTCCTGACCAGTCAATTGTAAAATGCAGATACATGTGGATATACTGTACAATACTCTAGCTGATGGTCATAAATACATATGACCTAAAACAGCAAGTTTTTGCATCGTCGCTGCCGTCTATGTTTCTCATACTGACACAGTTTCAAAAGATAGGCTTCTTTTAAGATGAGGTAGTGGGATGAAAAACTCACTCACATCTGTCTCCATGACTAAAAATAGTATACAGTTTCACGGGTGGTTGGACTTGGGTCTGGTTCAGAGCCAGCTACACAGTTCACTGTCTGACCTCATTGGCCACACAATGATATGACTCCAGTAACATCCCATGGCCAGCTAGCCTATATACTATACTGTATTACAGAGGTCCCCTGTTGCAAACCAGATCTCTGCGGCTGTAAACGGACCATTGTGGAACCTCAGCCAATAAGAGGTAAAGCCGTGGGTGTTCCATCATTGACTGGAATGTCTGGATGGGGACCATATCAGCATACAGCGACGCATGATAGGGCCGGCAGCGAGTAGGCAACCGACGGTGAACACCTGTGGTTGTAGTGTGGAAAGTGTGACTCATTTTGGGTTGTTTGTTTCTATAGATACTGGTATTTATCCTTTGAAGAATACAACTTGTTCTTGCAGCCATTGACTGTACAGACGGATGCCGAACCACTGATGTATTTGGACCAGGCTTGCCAGTGAGAAAGAGGAAGTCATTATTTAGTAGCCATGCCTGTTCAGCAATAAGTCAGCCCAGCAGTCCTATTGACTGATGTGCTGTTATAAGTCCCCTGTGAAATGAGGCTCTGCTGACCTTAGAACAGGACCATACGAGCAGGGAAAGTGGGAAAGACAAACATTATTAAGGACAGAGAACTCTATAGGGTCCGTACGCATCGGCTGTCTCAAGTCCCAAGGACTGGCACACCGGGGCTTGTTAATGCCCGGCGTCCAGAATGCTCATTTCCTGACACGCCTGCAAATGAAGGGAAGCACAGACACAGGAGAGAAGGTGTTGCATCTGACCCATGCACTGTAAAACATACATGATTTATGTATTTGTTATTATATATTGTAAATAAAGCTGCCAGCTCTGGTTGCCAGAACTTTAACATAATATAAATACAACAGCAACAATTAATACATGTTTTATTTTTGTTTGGGTCAAAGAATCACCCTGTTTGTGATAAATCAAACAAATAATCAATCAATCTATCTATCTATCTATCTATCTATCTATCACTCACATAATCAGAAGTCCCCCATCCCTGCCCGTGGTAAAACCACTGACCTTTACAACATTCTTCAAGTGGCATGAGATCCTGCACTGCATTACACACCACACACACCACATCTGTGAGGACGTCAGTGGCAGCCAATGCAATCCAGTCTCTCCTGGTCACTCCTTCCTTGCATGGGGCTGTCTGAGGAAGGTTTTAAAGGAGGCTTCTGGGCCTTGTCGCTCCTCCCTCAGCAAGACCCCTGCTCCTCACACACAGACACAGACACACAGAGACCTACACACAACACACATACTTGTTACAGTAGTCACCATGGCAGCCTAGTGTCACATCGGATTCAAAGGGTCTCACGCGACGCAACACACAAAAGGCACAATTAGGGTTCTTTAGAGGATCTGTGCATCTAGAAGGACGTGGGAGGACAAAATGGGGCCATGGACGACAGCCATTCTGGCCTCACACCTGCTCTTGACCCTGTGCTCTGATGTGAAAGCTCAGGCCTCAGGTAAGCATCCCTAGATATTCCTTTTTGTTCTAGTAATAAGATTATTGATACAAGTTGTATTAAAAGTTTATGTAGAAAATGTAACAAGGAGAATACTCTGTATTTTCTACTAATGGCGATGATCAAATATTCAGCAATGTATTGTAAAGGCAAAATGACTAATTGTTTTATTTTTATTGAATTGTCAAACCATATAGTTGTGCATCCTATATTAGTTTGGTCTAATGTTTATTCTGACAACAAGACTGTGAGGTTCTCCTCTAGTGCCATTTATCAATCCAATAAAGGCTTCATGACTGAGTACCCTTAGGTATCCTAGCACACTCCCGGACCGCTGTGAACTCAAGGCGTAATGGCTCTAGCAGACACGGTGGTTGTAGAATTTATTACCTTCAGGCCCAAAGTACACAAAGAATTAGACACGGCATGTGCTACTCACTAAGGCAAGGACAGAATGTTAAGACAAACACCAAGGAGACATTGCAGGAAAATCAAGTGCATTGTTTCTATACTAGACAGTATTAAATTGATTACTGGTGGGGGGTGGGACCAGCAAGCTTCCCAGGGGTGTAACTATTCTGGCGCCTACTGAAACAAACTCTCAGCAAAGTCACACACATGGAAATAATCACAAGAAAATACACCACGAAGAAGCATACTCGCAAAAAATGCTAGTACGTACAGTACAATGCAGCGCATGTTCTCTCCTCCGTCCACACACACACACACGCACACGCACACTTTCTCACACACCCCATTTATTCTTACCGTAGCTACAGACCTGAGTGACCTTCAGAAATATTGATGTTTATATTTTATCAGCTGCTCACAAATTATTCACTTTATTAACAATTTCAGCAGCTGCACAGAGCTTAAGATAAAACAAGCATGAGTCCAGTATAATGGAGTTTGCCGTTTATCATATCCCCTGAAAATGGTTCACTGTCTGCACAATAATTTATTCTTGTCTCGATGGGCAGAAAGCCAATTTAAACACTTACACACATAAAACCTCTTTTATTCTTCCAAACCTCAGGTGAGCCATTGATTTATATAGCAAGGTAAATAATGGATGAAGAACATTTCTGAATAAAATTTGTTTCACGCTCTGTTTTTATAGAACTGGGGTTAATGTATGTCAAGTAATCTAATGCTATACAGCAGGGCTATTCAATTCCAGTCCTGGAGAGTCCTGGAGAGCTGCATGCTTTAGATGTCTCCCTTCTCCAACACAGCTGATTCTAATGACTGGGTCGTTATCAGGCTTCTAATGACCCATTCATGTGAATCAGGTGTGTTGGAGAAGGGAGACATCTAAAACATGCAGGGCAGCGGCCCTCCAGGACCGGAATTGAATAGCCCTGCTGTTCAGTATGTGGTGATGCTCCTGGGAGACTAGGCTTTTCTCAACAGAGGTTGTGTGACAAGGGGTGAAAGGAGACACTTTCCAGGGGTCCCGTGTGAGGTGGTTGTGTCCCTTACAATGCCCTCTGTCCAAGACAAATGGCAAGAGGCAAAATGTGCCTTTGTGCGTGCGTGTGCATGGGAAAATCCAGTGGAACACCGTCATCGTTAGTTTCTCAGTAGAGCACGGCTATGCTAAGCGCTATTACATTTTAAGGTCTGGGTTGAGGAGAATAAACCCTTACTTGTGAAAATCAGGTGTTAGGTGACGTGACCAACATTGGATCCTTTGTGTTTCTAAATGACACAAGGAGAGAGACAGGTCTGTGCTGTGGGGTGTGCTTCCTAATCTTGCCTGAGACAGAGCAGGCTCTGGGAGCATTTGGGAGTCATTTTGCACCCTCGCGACAGTAGGCTTTGCGGTCTGCTCAAAGGGCGCTTGTGCATTCAGGTTGTGTTCAGATGGTGGGCTAGATGTTCATCACACATTCTCTATCCCAGGTCACTTCGTTAAAAGAAGACTTTAGATGTGAGCTGTATTATGAACGGTAGATTTATTATGTCTTACTACCCAAAGTAAAATGTACAACAATGTCCATTATAGCCTCTATCATAGAAAACAACATTATACCGATACAATATTCTTGGCATAAATAGTACCACCTATGATATACATGTGGTAACCTGTACACTACATGTCTTAAACCATACAGTGTAAATATATTGATATATGAAATATATTAATCATAGTACATATATAAATTATATAAAATGTGGACTCTAGATTTAGTTTTTACTGTAGTAGAAGAACGTCTTGAAACAAGAATATACATGGATACATAAGTATTTTGGTGTGTGAAATATGTATTCATAGTGTGTAAAGTATACAAAATGTGTACTCTATATTTAGTTTTTACTGTAGTTATACAGTATGACAAGATAACTGTAGGATAACATGTTGTATACAACAACTACAGTGCAGTATCCTATCCAACCAGAGCAACAAACACCGTGACTTCATAATCGGTGTGCCTCCTAGTCTGGATGTGTTTACCCAGTGGGCCAGTGGAGCGGCCAATATTCATGACGCATCATCCATTACTTGTCCAGCCTAACCGCTCACGTCCCTGTCAACAGTGTACGATCTGCTCACCTCACCGGAGTGCCTGCCAGACCTGCTGCAGGGAGGTCTGGCAGAACAGGGGGTGGAGGAGGCCTTCATCTTGACCTCCTTCAAGCTGCAGCCCAAGACCGGAACCACCGTGTTCGGCCTGTACAACCCCAGGGACAACAGCAAGTACTTTGAGTTCACCGTGATGGGAAAGCTGAATAGAGGTGGGATATGGCGGGAAGGGGGGGGGGGGGGGGGATCCCTGTGCTTTGGCTTAATGCTGCGGTACAGGGGAGTGTTATTATTTAGTGGTAATCGCACCAGTATTGCCTTGTTTAGC
>JAOEGT010039161.1:0-23374 GCA_025447795.1 Speoplatyrhinus poulsoni | reverse complement strand
TTAGATCTGGTGGGGCTTACCTCTACGCACAGTCTTGGTTCTGGAACCGTTCTCCTGGATAGGGGATGGACTCTATTAAATTACGTATGCCTGTATAATCCAATGTAGGCTGCTCTGTGCCATCCAGCCAGTGTAGTGACCTTTGACACAGACCTTTTCCCATTTGGTACAAATGCTCAAGAGATACACAGTATAGCTTCCTCCACAATATGTAACATTAGTACTTTACTGCCACAAACACACGCACGTGCGCAAAGTTACTACGTCTACCAGAAGTCCTCAGAAGCCAGCCTCGCCACTCGGCCGCCACCTTTGAAACGGCCCATTGCACGTCTCCTGCATATAACCTCAGTGGTTCTATTTACTAGCATGTATGGCCTGGTGCCGGATGAGGTTGCTGAGGAATGAAAAGTTCTTCCCGCAATGGGAGCAGTGAAAGCGCTTCTCCCCGGTGTGCACGCTCTGGTGCACTTTGAGGTTGTTGGACGTGGAGAACTGCTTACCGCACTGCGGGCAGCGGTACGGCTTCTCCCCCGTGTGCACCATCTGGTGGCGCTTCAGGCTGCAGAACTGCCCGAAGCTCTTCCCGCACCGGGCACACTGGTACGGCCTCTCCCCGGTGTGGACGCGCTCGTGGATCCGCAGCTGGCACAGGTGGGCGAAGCGCCGTGCGCAGAACACGCAGCCGTGAGGCAGCAGGTGGCGCTGCTCCGCGGGCCCAGACTCTTGGTTCTGACTGGTCGATGGCTCAGAGTGCTGATTCTGATCGGTCGATGGCAGAGAACTGGCATTGAGGGAAATCTGACGCGCGTCCGACCGGAACGGCAGACCGGGCTCGTGTTGGTGTTCCACCGTTCCCGTGGCGACAATGGGATTGACAGGACAATTATTAAAGGCGAAGAGGTGATTATTGATGGCTCCACTGGAGTCTAGCATCACCTCACCAGGCACATTTGGCCCGACGGGCATTTGGAGGCATGGTGGAGGCCGATACTGGGGCGTGAACAGGCTCCCCAAAGGCGTTTCATTTCCTGCACGACTCCTGCCTTCCTGAAGGACGGCTTGTCCATCATCACGCTGCAACCACGACAATCTGACATCACTGTCAGGGTCCATCGCGTCAGAAAGTGGGCCGATGCCATTGCGTGTAGACCCGCTACTATGGTTATCACCAGCGCTGCCGTGTGTCCTGCAGTCAGAGGAGGGCACGGAACAGAGGATGTCCCCGTTTTGGGTGAAGGCTGCTGGTGTGTTTTCTTTAAACTTTGGGTACGTAGAACAAGATGGACGCTCGTTGTCTTCAGTGTCACTGGTCTTTGGAAATGTCGGCAGTGTTCGAGAAGGACTGCGTTTCTCGTGGCTTTCTGCATCATTGGGTGACAACATCAACCAGACAGACTTGAACGATTAGAAAATATAGAATGATAATGTGCCTGGGCAGACAAATTGAAAGGCGGGGTTACCTTTTTCTTTATGGTGGATTTCTACCTCTGTGTGAGAGCTTTTCATGCCCGCTAGACCTGTCCATGCGAGAGTCTGTGGAGAGGAGGGAGGTGTTTAATTGATACAAAGAACGGAGAAGGCTACAGCATACACCAACATATTTGAATCTGCCAAACTCTTAGAGGAGATGGCGCACACAGACATTGCACATTTTCCAATATTAGTTCCTTTTTAACCATAAAGTTTTTTTATTTATTCAAAATCCTAATTTGTGAATCACTGATTGGACATTTAGTTTTGACTAATCCAGATCACACAATTCAGTGATTGACTGAAAATATAAAACAAATAAACAAGGATAATTCATTAAATATGCAAACAATATTATTTATTTATGGGTTATATTATTGTGAATAAAGGCGCATTGTGTCTGTTAGTATAAAAAATAACATCACAGCCTGACAGAACTGCAGTGTGGAATTTCCTTAGTTTAATTAGTCCATAAAAATACAATATAAAATGTCCTCCGTAAAATGCTGCCATTATACACATTGCCTACAAGTCGGCTCAATCAAATTAAACTGGCATTGCTCAAATCTCCTGGATCTCTTTCCGTAAAGAAACATTAAGCTCATTATGCTATTACTGATTATTTTATATGATAAAATCAGCAGCATTTCTAATTTCTAGGAAACAAATTAGTTATGGTAAATGGACTGCATTTATATAGCGCTTTTCGAACCTTCCGGTCACTCAAAGCGCTTTACAGTATTTTGCATCACATTCACCCATTCACACACACATTCATACACCGATGGCGATAGCTGCCATGCAAGGCGCGACCAACCACCGGGAGCAGTTAGGGTTAGGTGTCTTGCTCAAGGACACCTCGACACTTGGTGAGGAGTTAGCCGGGATCGAGCCAGCTCTACTCACTGCGCCACCGTCGCCCCATAGTTATATCCAGCAGAGTCTGTCTGACTGGCAGCACCAATTTGTAAAGATCAAAAACCAAACAAATAAATTCTTATTGTACATTCAGAGAATACACGCTAGAAAACCATTAAATAGCCTATACTGCTACAGGGCTTTGGTGAGTTTCTAGTTTATTTACGTACGCTATAGATGTGTTATAAACTGTAGTGGACATCAAATTTTTAAACACACACACCGATAAAAATAAGTCTTTGTATTTTCACACAGTAAATGTACTGACCAAACAAGTGCAGTGGTGGTGACAATGTGATAGCTGCAGTGCTTAACCACTTCATTCAATATACAGTAGTATCTTCTCACGGCTGACTGGAAAAAAAAACAAATGGAACGGAACTATTTAGACTTGCGGGAAACTCCACTTTAATTTTGATGTCTGGAATCCCTAAGTTTTCCCTAACCTCTCCTGCCATTTGCACCACTACAAACTACAGTGGTTACGGTGGATTAGTATGGTAATCTCTACAGTTATCAGAAACGCAATGATTAAAAGATTAACAGACAACAGCGTTGTAAAATATGTATTTGCTGCTTCTTGTCTCTCCCTGTCTCCTGATTGGGTGGGATAAAGACACATGATTGAGATGTATTAGCAGCACCATCACCTACGCCAAACACTTGTGTATTTTGGATTGGGGGTGGGGGTGGGGGGGGTGTGCAAGTGTGTGCCTGAGACACACGCACCCTACATGTGTTTAGATAGCCTATAAACAATGTGGGGGCTGAGTGATTAATGATGCATCATGAGAAACAAGTAAATCATTTGAAATGTGCAATAAAAGGATAAATGCCTTTTACGCTATTTTCCTTTGTTGTGGATTTTTGCTGTTTTGTGAACACCTTAAGCAGCAGCGTAGTTAGACATTGCTGTTGCGGTCTGCTGTTCTCCATGTCCTCATTCCCACATCCACCACTGCTTAGGCTATTTACTGTATCTCCCTCTATCGTGCAGTCACTTGCAAATAAGTGGAGTCACGGGGGGGGGGGAAGTCTCCATCTTGTCCTGCATCTTTGGTGTTGCGCGTGTCTACGTGGGTGTTCACGGCTCTCTCCGGCAACCCCGCCCCGCCCCCCCCGTAATGCTGCATCCTCTGGTGCCTCTTCAGGTTGCTGGGGTTGGTGAAGTGGCGGTTGCACACGGTGCATCTGAACGGCCTCTCCCCCGTGTGCACGTTGCCGTGGATCTCCAGCTGGCTCTGGCACACGAAGCTCTTGCCGCATGTGTGACACGCGTACGGCTTCTTCCTGGAGTGGCAGGCCACGTGCCGCTTCAGGTCCGCCTCCACGTGGAAACGCTTAGGGCAGGTGGTGCAGACGTACGGCCTGGGCGCCTGGGGGAAGCCCGCCTGCGGATATGCCCGGGCGGGAGAGGGGGCTCTGCGGGCGGGGCCGCTGAGGTGAAGCCTGCCGCGTGATGCCGTGTTCAGGTGGTGCATGGGTGGCACCTCTGTGGTGCCTGGGTAGCTAACGGGACCGCTGGAGGTTCCCGGGGCGCCAGCGCCGAGTCCGTGAAACCGAGGCCTAGCCTGGTAACAAGCTCTCAACAGCGCTGCCTGAACCCCGGTGGACGGCGTGCTCGACGCGGGGCCGCTCGTGCCTCGTGGCGCTCCCCTCTCTGCGGTCGTCTGGACCTCTCCTGCCTCCTGCTCTCCTGCACTGTCTATGACCACCACCTCCAGCACGCAGGGCTCGTGGGCGAGGCGACCATTCGCGCTGGCGCCTGAGGGGAGGGGCTCGGACTGTCGGGTAAGGCACAGTGAGGCGCGCTCCACGTCGATGACGTCTTCGCTCGTGGCTACCGGAGCCTGACTAAGCGCGTTGCGGCGTCCCTTGTCCTTATGCCTCGTCCCCGCGCCGACGCCGCTCTCTGCTAGCTCCAGCCGGGAGTTACAGGCGGAGTCGTCAGTGTGGCTGTATGGTGTGTCACAATGGCTGACGACAATGGTGATGATGTCAGAGCCACTGACCTCCATTTCACTGTGATGGAGTCCACCAGGGGGCGACGCGGAGTCATCTCCTCCTCTAGCGCCGATGCAGGCCTCGGCCGGCACCTCCAGGTCTTTGGTCTCCCCTGCCCCCTCCACCTTGACAATCAGGAGCTCTTCTCCACCATCCTCTGCAGACTAATGGGGAGAGATAAGAGGATTATGGATCACTGTCTGGATAGAAAAGTACAGCCTCGTTGTTGTCGTTGCAGTTTCCAGTTTCCAGTTCCCTTGTTTTCTCATTTTTAAGGATGGAGATAAATACACTTCTAAAGCACATTTTGAAGCTTCCCAAATATACAAAGCTAAGAGATCTGTGGCACAAATGATTGGAAAGCAATTATAAACCTTCACTGCTATTTACCGATGATTAAAGTAATGATGATATTGATTTAGCCCATTGCTCCTTACTAAGGAAAGCCTTCCCGAATGCAGTTCTTATAATCTGGTATCTGGATGCATGGATCACCTGAAACAGACTGTATCAAGCCACAGACGGGTATGTGACATTTATGGCCCGGACCCTCATCATTTATTTATTGTAAATGATGAGGGTCTGCATTTAAACCATAAAATGCATTATTTTCAATTTGTCTATTGTGTGTGAATCTACGAATGTATGCATTTTAGAGACATAAAGGCATCTGAAATCAATATATTTATAAGTATAGGTTATAGATAATACAAAAACAAATCTAGAGCTTCTTTGATTATGAAAATAATACAAGTTAGAAACCATATTGACAACCTACCTATTGAAATTGTCAGATGAAACAGAAAACTAAAATCACTCATAATTTAATTTTTTTAGATTTAGGCCACAGAAAAACTGATAAACATATTGTAAATTCAGTAGTGAAAATTGTCAATGGGTGTGGTTAGGATCTTTTTACGAGTTTTTTAGACGAGCTACCTCAACTTTCGTTGTGGTGACCACCTCTTGATCGGCGTCTTGCTCAAGGTTGATGGGCTGGGTCTTTGATTCGGACTGGTTTGCGCAAACTCTGTTGAGAAACCGGTTTCTGGCTTGAAAAGATGGACCTGAGAAGGCAGAGAATAGAGCGTCTGGCTACACAAATTCCACCCAATAATATTATTTATCCAATGACCAACATGTTGAATATTTGTCAGGGTCACCTAATCCAACACACCAAAAAAATCTAGCGAGTAAAGTATTTCAGTAAGAAGTTTACTCATATGAAAGCTTCGTTTAGCAAAGCCACGTCTTCTACATGGTCCTGGTTTACAGTATTCTACCTGTTGTGTCCCGATGTCGGTTCAGGAGGCGGACACCGGGGAAACGGTTGTTAGTGGAGCTGTCGGAACCCTTCATCCTCTCTGCCCTGTACCGAGCGATCTGCAGCTCTAGCAATTTGATTTTCCTACGGAGAAAATCGTTCTCCTTCTGGCTCTGGGACATTTCTAAGTGTACCACTGCGTATCCATCGTCCACAACTTTACAGATTTCGGCGACAGCGGCGTTGGCTAAAACCTCCATAATCGAGGCGATCTGGGAATTAAATTCCATAGCTGGCGACGACATGATGATGGGTGAAATAAATTATGTCGACCTAGAGAAAAATTACACACTAGAAAGCGCACGAATGAGATGCATTTATGTAAAGAGACGAGGAATATTACTGAACCTTTAAGATCGTATGCTATATAGCTAAAACCGCTAGCACAAATGCTACATAATCGAGCGATTTCCGTCGTTTTCTACAGTAAAGAGAAACACAGAGAAACACCCCCACCTGCTGTTCAGGAGCAGTTGAGGCAAATCACAGATTAGGCTCAAATATTCTGACGTCTATCGGGAAATGCCATATTAATAGTTATTAACTTTACAGGTTGATTATTAGCAAGTTATTATCGCCCATGAACAAGAGAACCGTGCTAGAACACACGATAATGATGAATACGGTACGGAAGCCTATACGTTCATGTTTGTAAACATATGTTTTGGAGAAAAGGCACGTGCTTTACGGTAGTGGAACCAACACATATGAAAGACAATTACAAATAATTACAAGATAATACGTAAGATAATTTCTAAACAAAACCGAGCAATGTGGCTCTTAAAAACATACGAATTAAGGCATTCAAAGAAAACCTAAATGTGCTTTGAACGCCCTGATCTCGCGATATCTGAAAGCAACAACCTACGCAAGGTCATACACTTGTGTCACCGGCAGCCTGATCTGGATCTGCACTTTCTAGAAACAACGCAGGATCTTCTTCTGGCCCAGCTGGAAGTCTTAAACAAGTGAAAAATGGTTAGAGGAAGCCGCAGCCGTCCTTCGGCTCCTTCGAGGTAAAGTGAGAATACTAATGCAGTAGGCATATATGCCTACACTTGCCAATTACGCTGTTGTAATGTAATACGATCATTATTAGTTATTTCTGAATATAGCCTACGTTTCTATTAACGATATAGTAATCATAATAATGTATTAGTCATGCATTATGTATTATTTCAGTTTGATTTATGTCCTACTTTATAAACTACATTCACGTAGGATATAATTGAGATGGCGTCATGGGTTACAGAGACTAACGTAGAAGGTCACTAGGCGAAAGCTGTCATTTATTAGTGGCTAGTTCTTCTGAAAAGAAAGTAGTTATATTAATTGGCCTTTTAAACAAAGATTAGAATAGAAGAATAGAATTTAACATATATTTTATATTTTAATTATTGATCATTCTGCTTTTATAAATTGCTTAATTTTCTCAAGCTTTTTGTAAACTACTTGTAAAATGTATACATTTTAAAATGTTATTAAAAATCATATGCAATGACGAGGCCAATCTAAAAATAAGAGCCTATGGCAGATAAACGTTTAAGCAGTCAACTAATTCTTCTTAAACTAAGAAGACTAAATCCACCTGCACCATCATCAGAAAAGTATTCGGAAGAGTAGGCAGTGATTTACAAAGCCATGGAGGCATCATTTGAATGTTTGCTATTAATTGCCAAGGCTAACATCCAGCACAATATTGGGGTGGGGGTGGTAATATTCACCAAATATTTCCTTGGGGTCTGCTAATGTAGCATTCTCTGTGCGTGTTGAAAAAAGAATAGGAACACAAACAGTGTGGTGCAGACCGCACCTCACAACAATACTGCTGCAATATGTGTTGCCCATTTGTGGGGCGGAGCTTCTGGGGAGCACCCTATGGCATTGAAGGCAGGGGTGCTTCTGTTTTGATGGCTTTCTCCAGAATGACTGACTATTCCATGTGGAACGTCATCATCTGTCTCCATTCCACAGACCCGCTCCATCCCATGCCCCGCCCCCGGCTCACCCTCCTCCAGCAGCCGTCGCCACGGCGCCAGCTCCGTCCCAAGGACCAGGCCTCATGGCCCAGATGGCCACGACAGCTGCTGGGGTGGCAGTTGGCTCTGCTGTGGGCCATGTGATGGGCAGTGCCCTCACTGGAGCTTTTAGTGGGGGGGGAGGAAGCAGCAGCTCTGAGGCAGCCAAGACTGCCCACCAGGTGAGCTATACCAGGATGAGCTATGCTATTGTTTCAAATTAATTAATATATTAGTTTTATATAACAAGGTGGTGCATTGTCATTTTGGGGAAATGCATTTGTCCAGCTCATTATTTTGTATGTGCAGTCCACTTCATCAGTATGGCACCTGTTCCCATGTTCCAGCCTCAAATTACTTCTTCACAAGCAAAAATGCATCACTGGAGAAAATATAAACTTTTTGAAGAATGTTGTAAAACTGTAGAAAAATAGACTTTCTAATTAGACGTACTACGACGCCATTGACGTGTTAACGCTTCCATTAATTCCGATGCATTCTATTGGCAGCGCATACGCAAGTACGTGACTCGTGTGAACTGGCTTTAAGCGGTGCATAATAAGGGTGCGCAATATATCAAGTCAGTGTTGTTATCACGTTGCACAATTACATATCGAAAATATTGCAGGAAGTGCAATATTCTGTTTATTTTGTGGAGAGATGCGTCCATTGGCTCTTTTGCTTAGTTGTGTTTGATTTAAGTAAGTAAGTAAGATGTGTGGCTGAGGAAGCTGATGACATAATTGAGATCGAAGCGGAAACATTAATGGTCAAAAGGCCTCCTCGATAGCTTGGAATTACTGTTGTTGTACCAGTGCAGTCAGTTGAAAATAAATGTGCTTTGATATGTTATGAATATATTTTGATGCATTTCCCAAAAACCTTTGTGTTTTTACTTGTTAAAAAATATTGAAATATCAATATTGCAGTTTTCGTGATCAATATCGCAATATCATATTTGATCAATATCGTGCACCCCTAGTGCATAATCTACCAATTAACAGGAGAGCTATTGGGCATAAACATTGCTATAATTGAAATAGCTGGTTCTAGGTGCATTTATCTTGCGTGTCTCTGCTTTCCCAGGAGCCCCCCAAACCAGCTCCCACCAACTCCACCCCCTGCCACTTTGAGGTGCAGCAGTTCCTGGACTGTGCCACCACACAGGCTGACCTGACCCTCTGTGAGGGCTTCAACGAAGCGCTCAAACAGTGCAAGTACTCTCACGGTAAGTCATACCTAATAATGAACCTTTGGGCCTCATGTACTAACGTGTTGGAGCCCGTTTTAGGCGTAATTTCTTTGAAATTGAGCCTAAAAATATGGCATTGTATGTACATAACTTTTAGCCACATCATGGCTAAAACGCTATTCTGCCTGCTGAAGGAGCACAGGACTGCAAGCTGCTGGTTCCTATTCATACATATGCAATCATGGGAGGGTCGAGGGGAGATTGGGAGTGTCGCGCAAACAAACGGGAGGAGATGCTGCAGAAGGAGAGAGTGATTAACCATTCCGTTGAATGTATGAAAACTTTGACGCAATGCGCAAGTCGTTTTTTTTCGGTGAAAATTCTCCGCCTCTGAAAAGCAGGTGTTATCCCAGTGAGCGCGTTTCCTTGAACACAGGAAGCAAGCAATGGCAAGATTCATCCGAGCAAGATGAAGACACAAGCCGAGGAGAGACGTCCTGAGAAGATTTGATTGCTTGTGTGCTGTTAAAATAAATAACTTCTTTCATTTACATGTTATAGTCATCCAAACATAATTATTTTGGGGTATAATTACACCCATTTTCTCTAGGTTTGACAACACGTATAGACAAGTAGGCTATTTATAAATAGGTCTACTTCATGATCGTTAAACTTGTTCTCTTTTTCTGAGTCTGCTGTGCTATTGTTTTTTGGCGCCACAACTTATTGTAAGCATGGATGAGTAGACACTCATCCGTGTTTACTCCAAGATTAGAGGAAGGGGCCAAGCGCTGATTACGTGATCAGCCGCAAGTCTAGCACATCTGATGGGGATTTTTAGTAATACCAATATTCATGTGGTATTCTATGTATTATCTTTGTGTTATTTACTTTCAGTATTATGTAATTCTTATAGTGAATACATATAATCATAATCTAAGGGGTCATTATTCCATGTTTGTTAATATTCGTATTGATGATTCTTTTATGCTTTAAACATATTCTTTAAAGACTAGCATGCTTGAACTTGATTATAAGCATTTAGCTAACTAGAGGTGTGTGTGTCAAATGGTTCAATTGAAGGTATATGGCAGGAACACGCTGCTAACTTGCAATGTTCAAGTGACAGCAGCAGGGAGCCGAGCTATAAGAAAGGTTGACCATATCTGTAACACTAAATAATAACATTCTAGTAGTGACTATGTGGGAGAGACTGATAATGCGTCATTACTGAAGATTATAACGGAATGTGTTCTTTTCATGTTTGGCAGAATTCTCTGTCAATAAAAACCTTGATTGACTTGACTGCTTTATAGTGATTTAGGTATTTTATTATCTCTCTTAACTGCAAATAGTTAGGGAACCAAAGGGCTTAAAACCCCTTTGATAGAATTTCAATTAAACGTAAATCCAATGTAAAACTGCATGCGCTATCTGCAGTCTGGCTTCGCTCGCTAACGTATATGTACATGAGGCCCTTTGTGTTTAAAGCACTTCTGTGAAGGTTTACTGTTTGTTGAATTTAGGAAATAAAATTAGTATATGTAACGGCTCAGATGAGATCAAATGTGTGTGTGTTGACAGATCACTGACAGATGAGGTCATTGACAGATGTGTTGACATTTTGAGACCTTTTGCATATGATTTTCCACATTTTCTGTTTTCCTGCAGGCGTGACGTCACTGGTGTGAAGAACAGCTGTCACAACAGAAACACTCTTCCTAAAAATGAGACGTGTACATTTTCCACCACATACAATATTTTCTTTTTCTTTTTTCTTTGTTTGGTTGACAATGGGTCTTATGAAATGGTTTTAATTGTACAGGTAATTTAATAAACTGCTGCTATAATATTGGATTTTACTTTATGTTTCGTACATTCCAATTATTGTGGCCAACATGGAAACAAAGGGGAATGTTCCTGAATGTTTTCAGTTTTCCATTTTGGTTCACACAGTATGAGGAGGCAGCCTTCTGCAAACAAACATGGACACTAGACTAAGGTTTATATTATACATTTAACAATTTGGTATGTTTACACAAAATGTTCATATTTAAATGTTCAAACAAAACACATTCATCTTGAATGTTCACCTTGATTGCCGAATTTTAACGCACATTTTCTACAAAAGATTAGGGTGAAGTATGAGAGGAATAGGCCTAAGGCAATTATACATTGATCTTTCAAAATAGATATAAAAATAAGACTGTTTAGTAATAAAGTGCAAACTTTTAAATAAGTAATCTATAATAGTATCTTAGTTGTATTGTGAAGTTAATTGTACGGGACATTTTGCCGTTATCACTGCATATTGGAACGACAGCATGCTGCCATCTAGCGGTTATCTTAGTGGACAGCAGCGACCACTTTATGCATAGATAGTAGCCTACTGATATTTTTTCTATATCACCTTACGTTAGGCTATAATTAATATCGACCCACAGTTATTGGGTAATTTCTGAACATCGATCATTATAGCCTACTATAATTATTATTTATAATGACAGGCAGCTATACTGCCTCCCAAAGAGGTCAGACACATATGTAGGCCTATTGGCCAATGAGGTAGGCCTATAGCACATTTTATTTTAATTCCGACTTGATATTCTTAGGCCAATTAAAAATATAATAGGCCTACGTACATTTCCCGCTTTTATTGTGAAATGAATCAAGGCGACCAGAAGAGGCGATCAACCGTAGACTTTCTCCAGAATGAGCTGAGCTGGCAGCAGCTTCTGTAGCACTAGCTTCTGATTTCCAACGCATCTAGACACGATGCCTTTCATAGACTTGGAAAGTAATTTACCAGCGGACAAGTTCCCCGAAGACTTCTTGAAGAAGCTGTGCGCCTCCACAGCTGCGACCCTCGGGAAACCAGAGGACGTGAGTTATTTGTAGGCTTTGACAGTGAGGCTGCATGTTGCAACGCTTAGCCCACGTAGCCTGCAATGCACAGTCAAACTTTCCATAGCCTACAAAACTTACAAATAGTCTATAGTTTACGCCGGATAGGCTACTGATGATGGCCACAAACACGACACAGACGTCGAATTGCTGCAGACTGGCATTATCTTACGAGGTTATTAATGTCTGTGACCGTGCAATTATTTTGCAGAGAATGAACCTGATGGTGAAAGCAGGCTTGCCTATGCTGATTGCGGGGTCGTGTGCTCCGTGCGTAGCGCTGTCGGTGTCTGCAATCGGCGTCACGGACACCGCCGAGAAGAACAAGGAACACAGCGCCAAGATCTTCCAGTTCCTTACAAAGGAGTTGGGTCTGTCTGAAGACAGGTTCGTGTGGTAGCCTAATTCTAAAATTGTGGAGGTTATAGATTACGGATATATGGTGTCAACTCGTTAGAGCATGGATACGTCATATTTAACATTGAATCAATCAACACAGTATAGGCTACAGAGCCACAAATCAGTAACACCAGTTAGACCAGTTATTCCAAGGACGTTTAAATGTAGCCTGACCACCCCACTTCTGACCAATCAGATAACAATTAGCTTGTGATATAGCCTACAGTATTGCGCACAATCTGATCTGAACACTGGACAAAATGTAGAATTCACTGAAAATACAGCAAATGTAGAGTTTTTAAAGAGTTATTGGGCTTTAGCCTACAAATGCCTCTGGGTTAGGCTATACATTAAATGTGTAAAGTATTACACAAAATAATGTCCTAGAAAAGTAGTAACATCTGACATAATGACATTCTTATTCAGGACCATGCATAGAGAGAGAGAGATATTTAATCTTGGAACATCCAGCAAATATACTGTCTATACAACTCAAGATCACCTTATTGATGTATTGTAGCACACATGGTTTTTAGGCTTAATAACTAATTAATGAGGAGTAACTGTTGCCTTTGACATTAACACTAACAGTTTACTCCTTGTGCTTTCCAGGATAGTCATCAGATTTTATGCATTGGAACCTCATCAGGTCGGGAAGAAAGGAAGCGTCATGAGCTTTTTGTGAAGAACAATTTTATCATTATCATGTCCATGAAGTTTGTTGTGAGCAAATCATTAGTATTAAAAAACGTTTTAACATAGTTTTCTTTTTTGACTGTTATTAAACTTATTTTAAAGGTGGAGTAAGCTAATACACTTCCATCACACAGCCATCTTACTTCCTCACGGGCCGCTATAGCTGTCTATTCTGCGTGCGTGCTGAAAAAAACATTTGGTGTTTCAACAGCTATGAGTCTGTAAATGGGAGCACATGCAAATGTGGTGCAGACCACACCACACAACACTAACCCAGCCTAGTCAGACTGAGTTCTGAGGGAGCACCCTATAGCATTGATGGAGAAGTGTTTTGTTTTGATATGTTCAAATATCAACAGCCTTTCTCCAGCATTGGTAAATTCACCTTTAAGGACAATATTTGTTGCATGTACAGTATTGCAATACAGTATGCAGTAGGATATGATCTTATTAAGATGTAGTGTCTTCATTGTACTGCTGTTACTATATTGTGGAATATGTTCATGAGTATTTGTGTGTGTCCTAAATTAAATATTTCAGAGACTTGGTTTTCCATATTATTGAGTAGGCCTAATAAGTATCTACTATGTAGAGGGTGTTAGTTTTTTTGATTGCTAACAAGCATTGCTTTTCAAACCTCTTCACACACTGACCAATTAGTTTTCTCAAGAGCAGTTTGTAACTCCTAGTACAAACATTTGTTTTTTTTTCCCCATGTTATCGTAGCCTAATGTAGCAATGACCACAAAAAGCCCCACTTCCCATCTGAACATTTTATGTCAATCGTTGGAAGTCGTGTTTTATGTTTCTAATTTTGTCTTCTGTATTTTTCAAAATCTTGTTACATTGCTGTCTTTCCATTAAAAAACAGATTCCAACCTATATAATAGGCTACTGTTCTACAAGAACAATTCATATGGTTTTAAAAACAATACATTATAAATTGACAAAATTCACAATACATTATAAATTGACAAAATGCACTCGAAAAAGCATGCTTTTGCATGGTAATTAGCCTATACTATACTGTTCTGTAGGATTTCTGGTCCACTATGGTCAACATTTTTTAAAAATATGGGTTGAACTTAAAATACATAACATTTTACTTTTATGCAGCATGAGTTTTCAAAAAGTAAACTATCGAGATATGCATGCAGATGTAGGCCTAACCCATTGTATTACAGCGTCTTTGTTTGACGATTATAACAAAACATTCCTCCTCTCAAAATTCCAAACATTAGGACATCTCCTGCAGAAGTTTCGCGAGGGGCGGAACACAGAACGGAACAAGCTTTTTTTTTTTAAAAAGAAACGCACAAATAGGCTACAGAGGAACGACTCCTTTAGTGTGTGTGTATGCCTAGTCAGCATAAAGAACGTTTCAGAACAAAGATGGCAGTAGAGTTGTTCTTGGATCTGTTCTCTCAGCCGTGCCGGTCCGTGTTTATTTTTGCCAAAAAGAACAACATTCCGTTTGATTTTAAAAGGATTTCGCTATTTTCTGGTGAGACTGCACTACACCGCCGTACGCGTGTATGAACTTGTACTCATTATTAAAGTATGGATGGCAATGGCTACAGCTGCAGAAGCCAAGTCTCCAATACAGATAAGCGCTATGGTTGTTGAGCGGTCCTGGTCATGACTAGTGCTATAGGACATTTCCTTGGACCTGGGACTCAATTGGCGTCTGTCAGTGTCACTTCCACCTTGTACTCCTGTGGCGTCAGTTAATGCTACAATTGACAGACCACACTTAGTTAACTAACTTACAAAACCCTTTAAATATTTTACCGATGTGTTAGTTCTTAAGTACGGCACAATGTGAAAGTTATACATAGCATTAATGCTACATTTTGTTTGCCTATTGCATGTGGATTCCTCCCTCTATGGTCCATTCTCAAGGTTTCCTTCTGTTTTTTCCCCCATGATGTTTTAATGGAAGTAATGTTATATTGTTGACCTATTTTTGTTATTTTAAAAGTTTAATTTATGGAACTTAAAAGTTGTGTCTTATATTCGTCGCTGTTGGGTTTTAGGTGAGCACCATGGAGAAGACTTTGGCAAAGTTAACATGATTAGAAAGGTCCCAGCCATGCGAGACGGAGAATTCTGCTTGGCTGAAAGGTGAGAAGAACCACACAATATTCATGAAAAGTAGCCTATCGACTGGAACATCGTGCACGTGACATTATGGAAGATAAAAATCCCTAGAAGACGGTTGCATACAAATATTTATAATTTATCTCCCTGCGTGGTTGATCTCCGTCTAGTATTGCCATAATGATGTACTTGGCGGAGAAGTTTAACACGCCTGACTTCTGGTACCCTACCGATCTACAACGGCGTGCCCGTGTGAGCGAGTACCTGTCCTGGCAGCACACTGGTTTACGAGCGCACGGTTCCAAGATGTTTTGGCTCAGGGTACGAATTCATTTTTTTTCTTCTTCTTCTAGTGCGCATAGCACCAGAGATATAGGTCTTCTCCACTGTGCATGTTCCAGTTTTAAAGTGCAACAGCGATATTGGAAAGTGGGTACTAGAAAACAGCCCAGTTCAGAATAAGATGTTCAGAACAAGATGTTCTGATCACAAATTAGATAAGCTGAAGTCATTGTTAGATTCTCCATAAAAGGGACAGGGCTTCACACTCTTAAGTAGTTTGATATTGCATGGGATGTTATTGTTTATAGTATTGACACATTTTCAGTTTCATAAAAAATCCAGTTACCATATAGTGTGTTTGATTGTCTTCTGAGATATGTCTACTGAGATATGAAAATTCCACTGAAATGTCTTGTGTATAAAAATAAAAGACTGTCTTTGTATTGTAGCTCTTTATTCCAAAGCTTCTGGGTGTGGAGGTCCCCCAAGACAAGATGGACACTGCTCTGGAGGACTGGAACACTTCTCTGAATCTCCTCGAAGAAAAGTTCATCCAGGACAAGCCCTTCATCGTAGGAGATCAGATTTCATTGGCTGACCTGGTTGCCATTGTGGAAGTCATGCAGGTGTGTTTCAGAGGCTAACCAAAACCAGAATACTATTAACAGTATGAAGAATGGATTAGCATGGACGTGCTTTGAATTGTAAATTATTTAGTATTTTCCTAAATACATTGAAATGAATGTTTTGGTGACTATTCACCGTCAATGTCTATGTTCGTATGTGTGTGTGTGTGTGTGTGTGTGTCAGCCTGTGGGCTCTGGCCTTGATGTGTTCGGGGGACGACCCAAGTTGGATGCCTGGCGGGATCGAGTGGTAGCAGCCATTGGAATGGAGCTCTTCGATGAAGCCCACCAGGGAATCATGTCTGCCCATGAGACTGTGAAGACCATGGATTGCAGCATTCTGCAGATGTTCAAGCCCAAAATCCTTAAGATGTTTCTGTGAGAAACATTTGCAGTATACTTCTCAAACAGTTACAGTAAACTACATCCAAGTTTCTTGACAAATTACTGAACAATATAATGTATAAAATAAATATATATTAGCATGAATTATATTTTCATACTCCCATTCCACTTGTGCAACACTAGCCGCATTAGTTTGCATAGTTTCATGTGGACACAAAATGGCCTTGTTTTCACAGTTATGCCGAGGAATAAAACATTTTGGGAAACCACTCCTCCTTCAGCACGATTGGTTAAAACGATAACTGGTGGTGGCTGAGTGTCCAAAAAAAAAAATAAAAACATTATAGGCCACTTCCTCACAGTACAGAGCAGGGGAACAATGTCCAATTTGTCCAAAGGTCATGTGTAACATATTAGAAGTTCATGTAATGGGTCTCTTGGGTTTGCATGTTATGTTTTGTAATTTTAGTTTTTAAATATATCACAGTTTGGATCAACATTAATTTAACTGCCTTGAGGAGGTACACAATGTTATGTACGATGGTAAATGTGTTCATAAACATGTAATCTGATCTATAGTTGTAGGTCTCTATGGTATTGTTGGCAACAATAGTGCACGGCACCACACTATTAAATGTTGGTTATATGTAAAGGTTTTTGGATAATCTAATTAAAAGGTAATTATGTACTCTGAACTGTGTGGAAAATGCAGTTGCATTCACTTCTGCTTCTGAACTAGAAGTTGGAATACGCTAGTTGGACATTTTACTGAACACCCTTTTCTGTAAATACTGTAAGTGATTTCTCTCAGCCACTCAGTCAGTGGTGAACCTTTGGTAAATATTACTCCAGTAAAAGTACATATATTATATTTATATTAGATAGAAAGAAAAGCACATGCTTTTAAAATACTTAAAGCTCAAAAGATAATATAACAATATAACATTATGTTGTCGGGCTGCTGACATGCACATAATTAGAATATGCAGTACATTTACTATTTATAAAAAATACAATTCATTATAAATATTTTAGGTTCCTAATAAATAATAAACGTGTCAATGTTTGTTTATGCATGTAGGCCTAAAGTATAAAGTATGCATATTTGTGTCCATTACAGTAAAATGGACACCCTTATGTCTCGGCATTGTTGCCTTAGAGTAGTAGCCTTGCGAGACCATCCTGATCTTGCGAGCTTCAGTTCAATTTCGCCGTGAGAATCAGTCTGGAAAGCCTATAATCATTTAGAATGTGTCCGAGTAGCAACTGAATTTCGCAATCAGTCGTATTGTTGTATTGATAGTTATACTGGCATGGTTAAGGTGTGCTGACAGCAAAAACGACCAGATTGTTAATCCAATCACAGTATTTTGTTGAAAGTGCCTGCCCTTTACCAACAGCTTCAACGAATGGCTCTCCAGATAGAGTTGTCATGTCAGGTTAGGTAATTATGACCTTGTATTATAAAATACATATCTGGTAGTTGTCAGGCTGCCTTGCACTTACAGACCACAACAAATAAATTGCAAGAAGAAAGAGTGGATCAAATGACTTGCTACTTAAGTATAAAACTATCTCACAGTAACTGTGGACCACGGCTCTTCCAATTTGCCTCGTGTTGTGATACCATCTTGATCTATAGCTTTAGTTTGACTTCGTACCATGATCTGGCCTGTCAGGTTCCAACTAGGATACAACCTCAATCAAATCCTACACCAACTGATTTCAATTGATAGCTTTAATCAGAATCACATTCATCATTATTAATGGCAGATGTTTGCTGTTTACCTACAGGCATAATTTTGAATGTGACCCATTATGAAACTCTGTATCATATTTTATTTAAAATGTTCCTGTAAGATTTATACTTATGGTTCCTAATTATTAGGGCCCTCTGGTAAGAAGACACTATTGTTAGCGGCAGTTATTTTTAGGCTATTCATACTATGTGCCAGGACACAAAGAAGACAGAAAATACTACCTGGCACAATATTCTCAAACTTTGCAGGCTGATACTAATATTGCGACATCTACCTGACCATGAGAAATTACCTGTAAACTTTCTTTCTATACCTTTCTTTATGTGATTAAACTAATATAAAAGGTTGACACACAAGGTGTCCTACATAAACAGATAAAAGACAAATATAATTTGTGCATGAACTACTAAATTAACTGCAGCCAGAAGGCACCACTTGATATGCTAAAAAGGTACAGGCATATATGTGGATTTAATTTGAATTACAACCACCTCATTATTGCTGACAAGGAGCAGGTAGGGGGTCCAGCCACAGCTACGGTTGGTCTTTGATCTACATGTTCTTCACACAATAGCAGGCAAAATGTCTATATAGTAAATAACACTACTGTACTTATTTTAGATGTGATGTTTCATTTCTACATTACTAAAAATTCTACTGTCTTCGCTCAACAAATATTTAAATAAGTATTTATTGGCATGTTTAGACAAATGTACTGAAGCATTTGCTAAAAGCTGTAAATCTAGAAAGTTTCAAAATCCAATTTGGCTCCCCAGTAAGCATTCATCTTAGCTGCACATTACATTAGCCTGACCCAGAGCAATGCAAAGAGTTGTGCCATCTCCATTCACGCCAATGGACCGTTTTTCCACAGCAACAGAGCCTCAAAATGATTCCCGGAAGTTAGCCTAACTACTAGTTCCCTATAAATTATATAAATTCCCTATAAATTCTATTTTAACTGTAAATCAGTGCATTTATTGACTACTAATTAACAGAAAATAAATAAATGAGAATGAATCAATCGATCTATCAAACACACTGCCCACCAAACTGGAAATAATTTGCCATAGGTGTTTGCCTCTCCATGAACCATGTGAAATTTAAAACTTCTGTTGGCGTAACTCGCTTTCCATGACCCTGGCCTGACCTTAGGCCAGGTGTATAAACAGCATTGACACAGACCACACAAGTACTAGAAGGTACACAGACATTGTGTTTGCTAAAACACACTAAATAGAGGCTGTAACAGATTGATGCTCAATGTGGGAGTGTCTACAAAGCAGAATGAATGACTAGTGACTATTGCTCTTGTAATTCCAAATGTTTTATATTTGTGTTGTGTATGATTTGTTGGCGTGTTTATGCTTTATGCACTGTATCCGAGTATCTTATAGTAGTCTTCTCTGGACAGTCTGGGCATGCTCAATTCAATACCCAATTCCTTCACGGCACACAAAACAGGGTCAAGACGATGTGTTGATATAGCACTTAAGTCATAGAATTGTATAAAAAGGCTACATGGAAAGAAAACAACACCCCCAATATCTTACTCTCCAATCTGGCAAAATCCTTTTTTTTTTTTTATAAAATCGAAATCCTTTGGAAAAGAACACAAAAAGGGAGCAGCCAAACCCTTCCCGGACAATAAAGACAACTCCTCCATCATAGTTTTCCTAGCTCAGTGTGGATGTGGAGGTGTCTCTTGACGTGATTGGACTGGACAAAGCGACGTCCGCAGACGGGACAGCTGAAGGGCTTCTCTCCCGTGTGGATGCGCTCGTGGTTGTTCATCTGGTGCCGGTGGGAGAAGCGCTTGGAGCAGTGTCTGCAGCCGAACGGCTTCTCTCCTGTGTGCACGCGCTGGTGGCTCCGCAGCAATGGGATCCTGGTGAAGGTCTTCCCGCACACCTCGCACCGAAAGCAATTCCCCTCGCCAGAGCCTTTGTGGACGGCAGCCGAAGGCAGGAGATATTCTGGTAGCTTGCGGAGGGCTCCCCTGGATGAGGATGACGAACCTGTACGGTTATCTCCCGTCGCCATGCTCCCCAACAGGGGACTCACGTCTGCACCCGGGCCTTGCCCTCTTTTTTGACCTATGGCAGCCTCTAGTCCATCGCCTCCATTTCTCTCTCCCCCTTCCCGCCTTCCTTTTGCGTGTCTCCCTGCAGTCGACATTTGCCCTGGCCTCAATTCTCCCTCTGGTTCGTTCTCCTGTGAGCACAGGTCTTCCTCCAGTTTAACAGTGACACAGGCATCCACGGAGACAGCCGGTTCCCAGTCCAGCTTGAACACCACATCACCCATGTCAACTGAGTCCCCTACTCCTGTACCATCTGAACCCAGGGAGCCGTGAACGGCTTCTGGTTTTGTCTGACCTCCTCCACATCTATCAAGGGGAAGACAGTGAGGCAGGTGGCCAGTAGAGGTCTCTGCACTGGGGTTGTGGGGGAATTTCTCTGCATTGTTCCATGTCTCTATATGTGAGATGTCTTCCTGCCATTGAGAAATGTTTGGAAATGCACAATTAGTGCTCGATGATGGAGGACAGCTCTCCCAATTTATATCTCCAAAACACTGTTGGTTATTGTTGCTGGGCTGTGGGACATGATGTAATAACATACTAAGTCTCTGGTCAGCATTCCTGTTCAGCTCTTGGGAATTCTTCAACTGTTGGTTGTTCGGTTCTATGCAAAGGGATGTGGCTTGGGATGCCTTCAAGGGGTTTGATAATCCCACACTGTTTGCTTGACAGTTCTGTTTCTCAGATGGTTGGATATCTTAGGCAAGACATTGGCACATACACATTTAAACAAAATGGAGTGGGCTAGACTAATTATTATTTTAGGAAAAGGGTTGCCAACAATTAAAATCAAGTCTTCCAACTGTAATTTTACTTTTAAGGAGAAAGGGATATTAGAAGGCATGCCTATATACCACATCAAGAAAACAATATGAGCTACTTACCTCTAGGTTTGCTGCAAGCGACACTCTCTAATTTTATGGCGATTGGTAGTTCGTAATCTTCGTCCACAACGATCATATCTGGTTTTCTGATAGAGGATTTGGGTCTTCCTCTAACAGCCACCGTGCGTCGGAGCGCTAACCTCTCCAAATGGTTCCGCCGAGAACCCTGGCATTTGGCAACCAGCAGTTTTCTCCGTAGGTTGTCTATTTCCCTCTGGCTTTGGGAAATCTCCATTCGTAGGCTCGCGTATCCGTCGTCCACAAGTTTGCATATCTGCGCCACAGCCGTGTTCGCTAAAACCTCAATGATAGACGCCAACTGAACATGTACAAAGTCACTCCTCCTATTATTAGACATTATCACACGCGTGCACACCAAAAAATGCTATAAATAAATGGCAGCCTTGCAGGAATACATTAAACAAAATTTTCTTCTACGTCGTTTTGGTGTATAAGGTAATGACTACTTCGATTAGGGCCCCCTACAGTCCTCCGCAATAATAGCACAAGTGAAGGCTATTTCAACTTTTTCTTTTCGTGACTTAAGACATAGACCGCAACTAATAAAACGATACTTCAGTGACAACCCGCCTGTAATAATTACAAATATGTTAAATAACAGTTACATTATAAAGATGCTGTTATGTGTGTTTTGTGTTATGTATGTTATGTATGTTATGATGATTAGTAAAACATCTCACAGCATATAAAAGCCAAACAAATAGGATATGCATATAATAGACCTACTGTTAAAACTAAACAAAACTAAACTAAAGAAAGCTAAAGTACAAATGTATTAATAGTTATGGCTCTCAGCCACCTTATTTCTAAACTGTTCTAATTTTAGTTTAAATGTGATGGTGGTGGTGGTGTTAGGAGACCCTGACCATCACCGGACCACTACCGTCGTTGGACAGTAGGGGGCAGTCTGAGGCCAAGTTGAAAGGGCTTACCGCCGGTAGATGCCAGCGACCACTCCCAGGCCAGCGTCTGCTAGGTAGTGAGGGTATGGCCACTAGGGGACAGCAAAGGGCAATAATCACAACAATGCTCTTTTAATCAGTTAAAAACAGCATGCTCCATCGGCTCCATCCAGCGGATCTATCCTACCCTGGGTGGTGGAGGCCGAGGGCGGGGATGCTATTTGGCTTCACCAACCTACTAGGAAAATCTTTGGTTTTCTCTGAGAATTTGCAGGCTCCTTCTGGCAGTTGATGATGACAGTGACACAGCATAAACACTGATCTTCCTGCTCATACCAGAGGCAACTTTCTCACGCCAGGCCGTGCAGACTTCAGATCTCTGCCGCATATGTCTACTCCTCTAGGGCAGTGGTTCCCAACCTTTTCTCCTTAGAGCCCCTTCCCCCTACTTGTAAAAAATATATATATAATGAACCCCCGCTGAATGACGTGCCCAATAATTTGAAGAATTAGCCTGCTGCTTAAATTATTCTGTGATTAATAGGCTAAATTATTGTTAGAATGGCCCTGGCATTGCATATGATTTTTAATAACGTTTTAAAACGTATACATTTTACAATTAAATTATAGTCAAACATTTTAATGCATGTTTGACTTCAAAGTTAATGAGATCAAGCGCCCCCCTCCTGAAATAACTGACCTTACCAAACCAAACAATGGTTAGCCTACTTACTTCTATTAATTATATAGATAGCCTATAGTCTATGACAAAGTATCTGTTTAGAAATAAATTATATAGATTAATTCCCCCACACATTTATGTCCTTTATACAATGTTTGGGGAAATATGACCAGAATACACACTGAGACATATAGTTCTATGCCGGAGACACAGACCAACAGAAACACACACGCACACACACGCACACACACGCACACACACACACACACACACACACACACACACACACACACACACACTCTCAGTCACTCACTCACTCACTCACACACACTCACTCTCACAATCACTCACACACACCATATATCTATGTTACACTGTTAGAATCCAAGCACTGAACATCTTTTTCCCCTGCTCTTTACATTCTGTAGTGCGGGAACCTATTATATAGTTCTATGGCGGGAACCCACACAGTATTATTATATTATGTATACATACTTATACATTATAAGTATGAGAGTTACCCTCATGTCAACTGTTGACGGAACCCAACAGGCAGCCACTGACAAGCCCCACATCCAGTTAGGAGGAGCCCCACAGCCAGTCATAGAAAGAGTCCTACAGCCAGCTAGTATGAGCCCCACGACCAGCCATACAATTGATACAGCCCCACAGCCAGCCAGGCAGTAGTGTAACGCTCCCCTGGTCTCGCCGGGGTAGCACGGCCGGAGAGGGACTACCCACATCCCCAGCGCCTCACGCCC